>DWEI01000105.1:0-28824 GCA_018245875.1 Mysoria ambigua | reverse complement strand
GTTGGAGGTTGTGCAGCAACAAAAATTAAAAGGGACATTGCTCAACTGTGTCACTAGCACATCTGTGTTAATGGAACAAAAAAATTACTGTCAATGTTTACTAATTGTATTAAAGACCGAGCATACGTATGTAATTTTTGAGTTCTGTCACACGCTATTGATTACGTTACACTTAAAATATTTACGTATTCTTTATTAGCATTTTCTTGATGCGTTATTGTGATTTGTTTCTCTTTTCTATTATACAATTTATAAAGTTTTGAAATATATATGAACGGTACGATTTTTTTAGCATTGGTTTTTCATTAAAATCTCTGAGGTGTTGCACAAGGGGTAATCTTATGTCCCGTTATTAATAAATTATCATTGTCGACCCTTTAATCGATTTCTTCACTTAGTTGTCCTCCACCGCTATGCAATATCATTTTATTACAACAATTGTATTGTGTTACGTTTACTTGTTCTCCTTTTTGAGCTGCAACTAATCGGTAACTAAATATACTACGATATCCTGATTATATCTCTACTAGACTTGTACAAAAATAGAGGAGAGTCATTAAGAAAGAATGATGGGAGACAGAAAAGCTTTAATTTATAGTAGAGCTCAAGTTCTCCCAATTTAAACGTGAGCAATTTAGGGCACGCATTTTTTAAATGGCTTACAAGATAATATCTTTGATTTTATTGAAAGATTTATTGGTTTAAGGCAATAGGAAGATAAATATATTTCATCTATTAAGAGAACAAACCATTGTTCTAGTTTTAAAGGGATTTATCTCCATATTTACACGTACTTTTCGAAAACTTATGTACTTGTTTGTACTTTTGCAACTATCTTTGCTTGAACCAAATTGTAGGTTTTTGGTTGGATCGACGCATATAATTTTTACTGACAGCATATAATATTATAGCGTCATTCGCGTGTATTACCATTTTTTACTTGTGTATATTCACTGTCGAGAAGTAAAAATTATACGCATATAGAATTACTTCACATAGTATCTCTATGTGAAGGAATGTAAGTAAATTTCAACCTTAGCGTTTTCTTAATCCTTTACGTCACAATAGACATTTTCCGCTGTAGTTTCTCCTTCAAAGTTCCCTTATAGATCTGTATTATCTACATCACGTACCATTTAAGTCATGCCACTATATTTAGCGATTACGTTCAAGTGGTAATGGTTTACTGTAATAATAATAAACATTGTTTGTACATTTATCTTTGAAGTCCGCCAGTGTACTAACACCGAACACTACTTAAATTCAAAGTGTTTATTGACTCCGAAGCGCTTATCGAAAGAAATATTTACTCTATGATTGTTTTCGCTTCTATATTCTACCAGAGAAGAGTTAAAGAGAATTAGTGTTAATCATAAGTGAAGTATGTTTATATACGACTTGTTTTATTTGGATTTTCTTAGTGAGGTTGAGGATTTATGTGTTTAGAAATATTTTAGGTTTCGAATTTACTATTTTGATTTTGCTTCTGTAGGTACAGTAGGCAGGTGTAAATTAGGTTGGGAGTTATTTAAATAGAGCTCGTTCATATTTATATAAATCTATGTGTATAATTTGTGAGTCATTAGGAATAGGAACGCGAGGCCAACCGCAGAACAGTAGCTACATCCGTTTTGGATTAGGTAATTGAGGAAATCTATCGTCAGCAGCGACCGTGGGTACGAACAAAATGTTGCCACCCTGATGGTGACTGATAATGGCCAGCGCTCCCCGTTCCACTGGTGACCAGCGGCTCTATTGTTGTATCCGTGTAGATTGTTGGAAGTTAGGTGAATCTGCTACATCTGATGTCCATGGACATCATTGCCCCTGGACCATACCGCTCGTGAAGTAATTTCATATGGGTATTGTGTAAGGACACATGACAGTGTGAGTGATATTAAAATTAGCTCTTGTTTTTGTTATATCAGCACTCCCGCACTTTCGCGGACCAGGCAGAGAGCGATTAATAGCTACCTATACACCTGACTCCCTTATACCTGACGTTAAGTTCATCTCCATTATACGTTAGTGTTATTCATCATATAAGACAGTGTTTAATGTTTTCTGTAATCCATAACGAATGGATTAATTCCCGTTCCATATTATTGCTGATTTATCTGTAAGTAGCGACAGCGATATATTTTGTGTAGTTGTGTTGTGTTCGTTAAACGACGGCCGGAAGTGCGAGCTCGGGAAATCTTACATCACCGGCCGATTTGGGAAATGGAGCGCTATGGTGTTAAAGATATTATGACGGTCCAGTTGATATTTTAAAAGTTTTCTATTGCTATTCGAGTATACTAGCAAATATATTAACATGATAATGTACTCATATGTAGCTTTGGATTGATATAATCACTCCATGTCCATTGGACCAATGTGTAATGAGGTTTTAAGCTTTTGGGAGTATTATAATTACATCATTTCGAGAGGTTAACTAATTGGTTACGCAAAGAGTAATTAATATATTAAATATATATGCCTCTGCTGCCTGCTGCTGCCTGTTTGGTAGTCGTGGTCGTGCTCGTTTCAAGTGCAACTGCCGATCGGGCGGTCCCAGGGTCCCGGTCCACTACTAAATTTTCTAGTTTATATTTTGTAGCAGAGATTCTGAGTCTGGATATATTCCCGGTGTATGGCAATAAGCTCACCATAGTGGGAGGTAAATGTAACTGGTGAAACGTGGGAGTGTTCTGCATTCCTTTGCCTACCTTTTCGAAGATTACAGGCGTGAAGTAACTTTAAATTACGTTGATGTAATAATACATAAATAATATTAAAAATGGTATATTTAATAATTTATTTTAAATTATATTGCTTATATATTTTTATATTTTAATTAACGGGTAAACAATAACTACATCGTAAACACAAAGACGGGTCGTATGGAAAGAAATACGATTTACTGTGTGCAAATATTAGAAACATAGTTTATACGCGGTATTATTCGTAATATATTGTAGCGAAGCCGTGAAGGTGAAAGGGCGTGAGAGGATTACATTGAAGAGCGGCACAAACTATGTATACGTATGTCGACGTCATTACTACAGTATCGTAAGTCTCGTAAGCGTGGTGTGGTGTCAGGAGGGCGGCGGGCACTCCGCATCGGCGCAGCGCGGTGCGCGCGCATCCCCCACGTCCCCCAATATCGAATAGCCCAGTCGTTTTCCTAACCTCAAGACCTCCAATCTAACAGCTGTTGTCGAAACGCTCAGTCATAATCGTACCACGCTAATGTAATAAGCGAAGACGAAACAAAAACACGCGTCCAGCCGCGTCCGAAGCCATTACGAAATGATTCAAATTTAGAATTGGCGTTTTGTTTTTTAATTTACGATTTTCTCGCGTTCGTTTCGTTTTCGGCCAGCGACGCTCGCGATTCACCGTGTTTTCTCTGAAATATTCGTTAGTATTAATAATTTTGTTCGGTGTAATTTGTTTGGTTCCCTTGACGTTTGCACGCGATGCAATTTTTTAATTTACTCGTAACTCACTATAATATGTATCCGTTTATAGCAGACACTAGTGTTGTGCCTACATTGATGTGTTGTTAAGCGTTTAATTAAATCATGACAGTGTCAAGTGATAAGTTTGAATCGTAGTGTTGTGATATAAACTGTGTTAAGATGGAGGAGGAGTACGAGTACGACTTTGCGTACGAGTGCCGGGTATGTAACGCCAATGTATCTACTACGGTGTATAAATTTAGATATTTCAATCGAACACTTTTCTAAGTACATTAAACGATTTTTTCAATGCTTAATGTCTATTAAAATATTGGTTTTGTATCAACTCAGATATTATATAAATGCAAAGAAATTTTCTCTATTTTATGGTTGTCAACGTATAATTAAAAATTTCATATATATTATACGAGCTATGAATTTTTTATGTTATTTAATAACATTACCTACTGTTAAAATTTACTTTAAAGCAAAATGTATGAGGTATTATAAAGTGCTATTAAAACAATAAACTAAAGGTAATAAAATACTGTTCAATTTTGCATCGAGTTTCAATTCGCATTTGCATTACTATTGTAACTTTAAAATTTCGTAAAGTTTCATACTGTACTTTAATACATACCTTTTATCGTTCACGTACGTAACTACAATAATTCTTTTATACTGAATACCTTCTTACATATAACTCTTAAAGTTACAATCGTGTGAAAACATTGGACTAATATATGTGACCGCGCGCGCGCTCTGGTCCACTTAAAACGTGAATTTTATACATGCTTTACAAAACTCACGTCGATCAACTCGTCAAGGCGATCCATGTAAACACGTGTGAATACAAAAATATAAATAAAATAAAATACTCAAATTATTATACATCGTGAATGAGACGTGCAACAAACACTATAGTTACACGACCCATTAAAATGCCGGCTACTTCAATATATATATACACGTATATAAAATAAAATACATATTGTATAGGTATTATACATAACACACGTGGCTAATTAATTTGTGTCTATAATTTTTTTGTTTTGTGTCATAGTTCTATTTAAATATTTAGCAATCAATAATCTTTTAATAATCTAATCTTTCAATCATTTTAATTGTTTTCGTAGCGTCGTTTTCGTTTTCTTCGTAGAGAAGTTTTGTGTTCGTATTTTATCCTATAGCGTACGACAACGTCACCGGAATCCATATAAGAGCCAGTCACAGTGTGGCCGCACCCTCGCCGCACCGGCCCGACTGCACTCGAATGGCCTTATTTGCAAACATGTTCAGCCGCAATGTATGTGTAGTGCCGCTGAACGAATCGAGCCGCTCGCCATTCACAGTCACTTCGCATAACACGGTGTTCTACCAATGACGAACATCAGCCACCCAATGCGCGTCTAACACAACCGAACTGTCACATTGCATGTTATTGTGCATTATTACCGACGGTTCTGTTATTGTTGTCATATCATGTGTCATATCAATGTCGTGACGTTGTCGATTAAAGAAAGGATCATGTGAATAACGGCATATGAAAGGTTAATACAAAAAAGATCCTTCAAGTTCTATTTGTCGCTTGTTACGATGACCTACTACATGTTGAATGGATTATATTTTATTATCGGGTTTAATATCCGGGTCGTGCATTGTTAGCTTTGTTTAATATCGATTTTCTAGTGGTTTAAATGTCCAGCAGTCTAAATGTGCCCGGTGTAGGGCAATAGGCTCACCACCTATTCTATAATAGGACGTAAAAATAACTGGTGAAACGTGGGAGCACTCTACACTGTTCTGCCTTCCTCTGCGGGGAATACAGCCCTGACGTTACGTATTTATTATACAATGTGAAAGAGCATGCGTAAGTCTTGCAAGAAAACAATTGTATTACGCAGACTGTTGCGATAACATTATTTTTGTATTAATTTCCAGCGCTTGGTCGAGGCAATGGCGCCGCGCTCGGTGCGCTCCTTCCGACAGGAATTCAATATGCAAGATCTGGCGACCACCGAACACACGTACACGACGCATATAACCTCTGAGAAGTGAGTACTTTAGTGTTGTTTACCTGTAGAACATAGAATGTGTCATGTTTTTATCGCCCTAATCGTTTAATTATGTTTCTCTCTACTACTACGCACAGATATGTCAGGACGTTACACACGACGGAGCTCGATGGTCACGCGCCGATAAAATCGATGACCAATGGCAAATTAAACTCGCCCAACTATGCATCTAAAACCGTTATAGGCGACGACGACAGACCTGACATCAGGAATCTCAAACGGGTCCACAAAATGTATGAAGGTCCTAACATTATCGAATCCAGGGGAATAATTCACCCAGAAACTCGAGAAATCTTAACCGTCGGTCAAGCAATCAGTATGAGGATATTAGACGTCAGGACGGGTAGATTGCTGTCTTCACCAGACACTAGACAAACCATGACAATTGAACAAGCAGCAAAGGAAGGTCTCATCGATCCGAAACTTGCTGCCAGATTGACAGGTCCTTGTGGAATGACCGAAGACGGAAACGAGGTTACACTCCTGGAAGCTATCCAAAGAGAGTTGTACGATGCAGAGCAAGGACTTGCAGACCCGGCGGAAAAACGAATTAAGGTGACTGTTGAAGGAGAAAAACCAACTACACAAGGAATGAGTATTTCAGACGCCCTAAACCGAGGTCAAGTTGATTTACAAAAAGGTCTCTATCGTTTGCCAAACGGCACGTTTATAACGATAGCTGAGGCTTACCAAAGAGGTTATCTGATCTATAATGAGATTATCAAAATAAAATCTAGCGCTCTGTCTTTATCCGACGCGATAAGTCAAGATTTAGTTGATAATACTGGCTGGATATTGGATAGGAATACCGGAGACAGATTCCAGTTAGACGTCGCTATTAAAAATGAATTAATTAATCCAAACGTAAGAGAAGTAGTTGATGCTAAAAATGACAATAAAATAACATTAGCTGAAGCGATAGAAAAGCAAATTATAAATACGAAACATTCTAAATACGTGCATAGCGTGACAAAAGAAAAGTTAACTTTTAAAGAGGCTACAAGCAAACGGTACATTTGTAAACCAATGACATTAAAAGACGTATGTGACAATAATTTGATGACAAATGATGGGAAAATCCTGTCTCCAACAATTCGAACCCCCTTAAATATTTTAGAGGCAATTTCCACTGGCGTGTTGGACAGTGATAATGTTAAATGTGTAACTGACACTACAACTGGTCAGCTCCTTACGTTATCTGAAGCCTTAGGTGCTAGGATTATACTCACTGATAATAAATTCCGTGATAATTTAACAGGTGAACTGTGTACTATTCCCGAGGCTGTTGACCGCGGTCTTATAACATCGGTTTCGCAAAGATCAATATTCGACATTGATGGCTTTAGGGATCCTAAAACGGGTGAATTTGTTTCCTTTAATACTGCTTTGAATAAAGGCAATATAAAATATGTTAATGGTGAAACTTTCCTTAAATCTGAAAGTGGTGATTTTGTATATTTAGAGGATTGTACTAAAGTTTCAATAGTTCGCCCTGAAGTTTTAGAAATGTTTAACCGAAAAATAGGCATTTTCGAAAATGGTAAAGAATTATCTGTTTTAGATGCTGTGTTCAAAAATATTCTAGACCCGAAAACAGGTCACTTATTAGACGCCACTACTAGGAAACCTATTCCATTTAATAAAGCTGTAGAAATAAATATGATCACACCTGAGGGCGCTGCTTTGTTGAACTCTCTTTTAAATATTACACTTACTTTACAAACGGTTACAAAGACTGTCAAAAGATACGTGACAGTAACTAACACAAATTCATCACTACGTTCTGATACTATCATCACATTTGCGGAAGCAGTACGGTTGGGTCTTATTGATGAAGGTACACAAACATTCACTGATCCTACGACGGGTACAGTGTTTCCTATACAACAAGCTTTAGATGAAGGCTTACTAGGGGTCGAAAAAGATGAGCCGCGGGTAGCTAGGATATCGGACCGTGTTACTAAAAGGGATTTAATTCCTGGCCAAGTAGTAGAACTTAAAATAACTAAAAAGTCTTTTATCAAAGACCTTCCGCCTAGTCCGGAAAGCAAATTACAACACGATAATACACCTGAAACTGTTAAGAGTCCTGATTATGTCGTTCGTGAAAGGACTGGACCTCGAGAAGATACGAATCGCGAGTTTAAAACTGTAACATCGAAATCGATTATAACTGAACCTTCTGTAACATCACTAACAATCAAGAAAAACACTATTGAACTTCCAAGTGGTGGTTGGACGTTAAAAGATGCTATACAACAAAATTTGTTCGACCCATCTACTGGGTTATTTATTATTCCGGGTACTGACAGGGTTCTAGATCTAAAAGAAGCATTACATTTAAACATTATAAACCCTGAATCCGCTAAGGTAGTGGATCCCAAAACCAAAAAAGAAATTTTGTTAAATAGAGCTTTGGATTCTCAAATATTAGATAGCACAGGTCATTATAAATGTCAATCCTATATTATAACTATGAAAGAAGCTATAGAACGTGAATTAATAATTTTTATACGTCTTTCAACAACAATTTCTACGCATAAAGTTATAACTATTACATCTATTGCTGGAATGCCGGATAAAATGGAAATTTCAGAAATTCCGGATACGCAAACGGACCAAACTATTTCTGATGAACAATCTGCTTTAGAACCTGTACAGGTACAACCAGGAATTATCTATGACCCGGCCACAGCATTAATTATATCGACAACATCGGGTGTTTCGGAAAATATTCTCGAAGCAGTGGACCGGGGTGCAGTACCGGCCAATGCAGTAAATGTCGTTGACCCTAAAACTGCTAAATTGATTTCACTAAAACAAGCTATTAGTAGAGGTATTATCGATCCTCAATCGGGTGACTATACCGACGTATCCGGAAAGAAAATAAGCTTGGCTGATGCAGCAAAAGTTGGTCTTCTAGCTGTTGTAGGCGCTCCGCTTGTGGCTGCCACTAAAGTAATTCAAATAGTCAAGAGTAGTATGGTTATGGATCCAAAAACTGGGGAGGAACTACCCATAGAGGTAGCTTACGAAAGAGGTTTAGTTGATCCAGTAACTTATAAAAAATATGAGGATTCTATTAGGGATAAATCTCCTGATACAAATATTGTACAAACGAGTACTGAGCAGAAAACATCAAATCGAAGTACTATTACAATCTCGAAGGTTACGAAAACAACAGTTTTAGATCCAAAGACAGGCGATGAGTTATCTGTAGAAGATGCATATGCAAGAGGACTTGTGGATCCAGTTAGTTATGAAAAATATTTACAGTCCTCTATGGACAGATCTTCAAGTCCTGAAGAAAATTTATCTGACAAAAAATCTTTAAATAAATTTACATATTCTCAAACGACGTCTAAGCCCATGTCAGTTGGAGCTGCTGTTTCAGAAGGCTTTATAACTGTTGAATCCATTCAAAATAGTCTTTCAGCTGATAACCGTAACACTGTCATCGATAGTGATCGTACTAAAAAAGAAGACGGTGCTACTAAATTTATTGATTTAACTAACGCAAAATCTAATAAAAAAGGGAAATATGACATTGCTCTTGCCAAAAATCAAGGTTCTGGGGTCCAATCAGAAACTAAGCCGATTGTTTTACAAAAACTGCGAAAACGCGTTTTACCATCTCAAGAAGCTGTCGAGAGAGGCTTAATAAATCAAGAAACTGCGAAAATTTTAGAAGCTATCAAATCCTATACAGGTGAGGATGGTTCTTCTATGACACTCGAAAAGGCAGTAGAATGTGGTCTTGTAAATAAAAGACAGGGGAATATTGTTGATCCCGTACGTGGCGAAATCATGAACATAAATGAAGCTATTAATAGAGGCATCTTAGATCCAGAAGGTCAAAATGAAGTATTGATTCCCATGGTTAGAAGTTTAACTATTTCAGAAGTTATGGAACAAGGATTATATGATCCGTCAACAGGAAAAATAATTCATCCTGAAACAGGTAATCACTTGTCTTTAAAAGAAGCCATAATATGTGATGTTGTCGATTCTCTATCTGCTATAACTTTGTCGCCTGGATCAAATATTACACTTGCCGAAGCAATCGAAAAAGGAATTGTAGACGGTGATAAAAATATTATTAAAACTATTTCTGGTCCCATTGATTTTATAACAGCTGTTAATTACAACTTATTCCCTGAATCAACGTCGACAAACAATGTTGAAGAAATACCTCCTGCTGCGATGACTTTATCTGTTGCTCTGAAACGTAACCTTGTAAACCCACATACTGGAGAATTAAATCATCCGCTTACAGGAAAACCCATCACAATAGCAGAGGCTGTCGATAAAAATTTATTAATGGGTATTCCGTATCCTCAGACATCTTCTACAATTCCTTTAAAAGAAGCTTTAAGACAAGGTCTTGTTAATCTAAAGGAAAGAACATTTACTGATCCAAAAACCAAACATACAATTCCATTAGACAAAGCAATGGAACAAGGCTTAGTGGCAATTAAGCTTGACAAAGAAACATCCGAAATCAGTGGCGTTGTTACAACGATAACTGAAACATTTTCATCTGAACACACGATTACAACAAAAATGGTAGAACTTCTTGCTGATTATGTACTTATTAATACGAACCAAGTTCAGAATACAAAAACTGGAGACATCATTTCCATTGAAGAAGCACGTCAAAAGGGAATTATAAAAGAAGAACAAACGAATACTGAACAATTCGTCGTAAGTGATGCAAATATAAATTTTGATGACGCTCTTAATCTTGGTTACATAAATATTGAGTCTGGCACGTTTACCAATCCCAATACTGGTAAAACCCTATCAATTGCGGAGGCAGTAAACTCTGGTATACTAAATACAGAAATTTCTCCTGGATCTTCTTCGCCTATACGAAACAAGGACTCGGAAATGCTTGATCTCAATAAAGCATTTGAACTATTATTTGATGACAAAACACAGAAATTTAGGGATCCTAAATCACCAAATAAAGTGATAACATTCCAAGAAGCATTAGAAAGACAAATAATTGATCCTAAATCTGTCATATACAACGTCGCGGCGGGAGTACCAGTAACACTTCAGCAAGCACTTAATACGGGACTCATAGACAAAAAGACAGGTAAATTAAGAGAACCAAATACAGGTAAGTCAATCGATATTAAAAAAGCAGCAAAAATTGGTTTGGTTGCGATAGTAGCTGCACCAGTCATGGCCGGAATGGCAGTGGTTCAGGGGACTAAAATGTTAACTGACAAAATTATGAAGCCTAAGCAACATGAAATTATTACGTCGGAAAATGTTATTAAAACCGATCCATCCGCAACAGCCATCGACAAGATGAGTAATCTATCCGGTTCTCTAAGGCCAAGAGAATCACAAAAAAAATCGGAAAAGACTTCATTTGCCGTAATTGACAAGGTTAAACCTAAAGATGTTGAAGGTATTGAAACACCTAAAGAACAAGAAGAATTAAAGTGCAGTATTGCTGAACAAAGTCTAGAAACAAAAGAAAAAATTACACCACATATATCGACTGAAAAGATAGAGAATTCACGAAATATTGTTTGTGAGGAAAAACCCATATTAGATGAAACCACAGTATTGATTAGTGAACCAAAATCGAGCAATACAATAAGCAGCGCCGTACAACAAACAGCTTCACCAATAAATGATAAACTCAGTATAAAAGAAGTTCCCATTAGCCCGAATCTCCCCAAAACTTTCGAAACAGTTATTCAGACAAAGCAACTAAGCGATGATGGGCATCACACACAGGCATCATACATTGTGCCAGACGATAAACAAGTTGCTATTGAAAGCATACCAGTTATTGAAGAAATACGCCGAACATCCCCAAATGATGAAGAAGTTACAACTATTGTCAAAACTACTCTTACTACATCCGAGCCAACTGAATTAATTACTGAACATACGAGCACTGTTATCACAACAAAGGCTTCTAAAGTAACTACAGTTGAAATTACACAAAACGAATCTACATCATATAATGTTATATCTGAAGAATCGAATGAATTTCCTCCAGTTACTGACACTACTTTCGAAACAAAAGAAGGAAAAATGACACCTGACCAAGTAGATAAAGCCCATCTCACGGTTGAAAAACCAGACGACGTTCATATAACAATCCCAGAAAGTGACAAAAATAAAGTGACTAAACTTGTTTTATCCGAAAATCAAAAAGCGGAGACAAAGGAACTCCATGAGCTGTCTTTAGAACAATTTGAACATACTGAACCGAGAGAATCTTCATCAGCAATCATTTATGATCCAAATACCAACACTGTAATTGAAACTTCTACTGGAGTTGCTGTAGATGCTCTTACAGCCGTGAAGAAAGGAATAATTTCACCCAAAGAAGTGAAAATTTTAGAACCTAACACAGGTAAACAAATAACTTTGAAGGAAGGAGTAGATAAGGGCATAATAAATGTAAAAACTGGTGAAATCAAGGATCAGTCCGGACGCAAAATGACTTTTGCTGCTGCTGCGAAACAAGGCTTAATAACGGTTGTTGGTGCACCAATAGTAGCGGCATCAATAGCTGTAGATGCAGTAAAAAGTGTTATTGAATCAAAAACAGGTGAAAAAGTACTGCCAGTTAAAGTAACTGAACAATTAAAAGAGGTAGGAATTCCAAAAGAAGATGATTCAGTTGGTGTTAAACAAGTAGACTTACAGAAACCAGATCAAACTTTTAGTGAAATTGAAAGTACCTTGATGAATACGAATTTGAAATCGAATATAACATCTAGCGACGATGGAAAACTTATGTCCGTGCTTCTGATTGATGCTGAAAAGCAACCATTAAGAGTAATTGAAGAAATAACGGCACAAAATGTCACTAAGGAACTACCAAAATCTGTAGAAGTCTTGTGGGAAAATATTCGTTTGATAGATGCTATTTCACAAGGAAAAATAGAACCAAAAGTATGCCGTGTCCTAGTTAATGGGGTTGAATCTCCGTTGACCGTTCAGGACTCGTTAGAACAAGAACAAATTAGCAGATTTACCCCGGTTGACGTCATTTCTAAAAATTGCGTTGTAGTTAGAGAGTCAAAACCTAAACATTTTATTGCTATTTCCCAACTGACACCGGAGGAATTGGCTGAAATAGGAATTTATGATATTGAAAAACAAGTGTTCCTCAATCCAGAAACCGGTGCAAAAATAACATTTGAAGAACTTGTCTATGGATTACACATATTTGACCCAACTAATATTTTAGTGAAAGATTTGGGTTCAAAATCTGATAACTACATTCCTTTCGACGAGGCAATTGCAAGGCCGATTATCGATAAGAGTACAGGCTACATGGTTAACCCTAAAACAGGAAAACGAGTGTCTTTCTTGGAATGTGTACAGGTTGGATGGATAGTTGAAAAACCAGAAGATAGTTCACTTCCTGAACAAGTTTCTATAGAGTCTGCATTAGAACAAGGAATATATAACCCAAAAACTGGTGAAATTAGGAATATCAACACCGGCGAGCTTGTACCCATCGGTGAAGCGGTTCAAATGGGTATAATAGATCAGGAATCCCTTTTAATAAAAGTTCCACGAACGAACGAAAATATATCATTTTCAGATGCCATTGAACGAGGTATCATTGAAATACATGAAGGTATAATTACAATTGTAGAAACTCATGAGACTATAGAAGTGTCAGTTGCTATCCAACGCGGAATAATTACGATCACTAGGAGACCTATATCTATTGAAGCGGTAATTGTCAAAGAAATGTACGAGTCAAAATCTGGAAAAATTAAAGATAAAATTAGTGAGCAATATGTTACTGTTATAGATGCCGTAGATAGGAACATTGTACATCCAACTATATCCGAAATTAAAGATACAGCAGCCGACAAATTCGTACCACTGTCGGAAGCACTAGACACAAAACTAATAAATCCAGAAACTGGTAGGATTAAGGATAAAAAGACTGGTAAAGACATTCCATTAGACGATGCATTAAAGAAAGGCTTAATAGCTACTAAAGAAGTAACATTCTCCTTAATTGATATAATAGAATTAGGTTATTATTCTCCAGATACAGGTAAAATATTAAATCCAAGAACCGGTGAGACTATGACGCTGGCTAGGGCTATTAATGAAAAACTTGTTGATCCTTCTAATGTAAGAATCAAAGATGACAAATCCGAAGCTGTCGTTCCTTTTGATCAAGCAGTGAAAAGTGGTCTCATAGATTTAGAAAAAGGCATTATTACAACTCCCCTTTGTAACCTTAAGGAAGCAAGTGAAAAGGGTTATCTGCTCAGTGATAAAAAGCCATGGACTTTACAAGAAGGCTTAGTTCAAGGTTTTTATGACCCAGAAACTGGCCTTCTTACTATCCAAGACGTTACTATGACACTCGACGATGCTATTAAAATAGGCAATATCAATCCAGAAGCTTTAACTGTCAGGAATTCTAGCACTGGGGAAATTATCTCTCTAGCAGATGCTATCAAAATTGGTATCATTGACTCGAAAGAAGGTAGAGTTAGAGATCCAATAAATGGTGACAAAATATCACTCACTGATGCTTCTGAGCGGGGCTTAATTGTTCCTGCAAAGCGTAAACTCAGTTTACCTGAGGCTGTCTTCAAAGGATTCTATGATCCCAAAACTGGAAAATTCTCACATCCCCAAAGTAAAGAAAAAGTACCAACTGATAGGGCAATCCGTAAACGTATGTTAGATCCACAGTCTACTTTAGTACATGTCGCCGGCAAAGTAATACCTTTTGAATTCGCTGTTGACAGAGGCATTGTAGATGGTAGAACCGGTACTGTTTTATTAGGTGACGAAAGGGTAGATTTCCGTGAAGCTTTTGAAAGAGGTATTTTAGTGGAGGTCCGAAAACCATTGTCTCTGATTGAAGCTATAGAGAAAGGGGTTTACAATGAAATTACAGGACTCTTTATGGACCCACAAACTGGTAAAAAATACACTCTTATTGAAGCCATTAAAATGACTTTAATTGATCCGCACTCAGTCCATATTCAAGACAACAGGTTAGGAAAGTGGGACAAGATTACATTATCAGAATCATTAGAAATAGGCGTCATAGATAAACAGTCAGGCAAAATTAGAAATATAAATAATGAAAATGAAGAAATTAGCCTCCGAAAAGCTTTCGAAATCGGTTTACTCGTAGATAGTAAGGCACCTATAAGCTTACAGCGTGCATTACATCAAGGTCTCTATGACGATAGTACAGGTAAAATAATTGACCCGGCAACAAGTCGTAAAATTACCTTACATGAAGCGATTAGGCGGTCCATTATAACTCCAAAATACCTTTGTTATTTCGACAAAAAGTCAGAAAAACCATTAACTTTAGCTGAATGCTGCCGTAGTCAAATAATTGATAGAAGAAATGGAAAATTTGTTGAACCAGGCTCGGATATTCAAGTACCTCTATCGGAAGCCATGAGTTTAGGTTTAATAGTTGACATCGAAAGTGCTGGTTTCACTTTATACGAGGCATTAGCTATGAACATGTATGAAATAACGGAACTTGTATTTGTACATCCAGTCAGTGAAAGAAAAATATCGCTTAAGAATGCAATTGATGAAGAACTCATTAATCCCCAAATATCTTTAATTAAGAATATTCCTTTAAGTAAGTACGTCAAATTGACTGAAGCAATAAATTCAGGTATTGTAGATGAAAACAATAGTGTCTATGTATTACCAAACGGAAATCAAATAAATTTGGTAGATGCGAAACATCGTGGATTGGTAGTGACTTCGAAGAAAAACCTTAGTCTAGAAGAAATTATAAGAAACGGACTATTTAGAGCGGATAATGGAAAGATAGTAGATCCTAATACTAACGAATTTGTGGATCTTAACAAGGCCATTGAAATAAATCTTATTAATCCTGAACACACAATTGTTAAAGATAGCTCTACTAATAAATTCAAGCCTTTAGTTGTTGCTATTCAACAAGGCGATGTTGACGTAATTAAAGGTAGGGTTCTAGATACAAAAGCCAAGAAAACTTACAGTTTAGACATTGCGTTTGATAAAGGTCTTCTTGTTACCATTGTACAGCCAATTACATCACAAACTGTCATTAGGCGTTACGTACCAGATACAGCTGCTACAAAGGAACCAACACTTAGAGAATTTACATTAGACGAAGCCATCAAATATGAATTTATAGATCCCGAAACCGCTTTAATCAAAGATCCACATAAAAATAAATACATTCCGCTTCAGCTAGGCATAGCCGAAGGTATAATTGATAAAAGTGCTAAAGGCTTATTCGACCAAAGTGGTAGATCGCGTACACTTTGTTTTGTCTTTGAAAATAGTTTAATTGTATACATTCGTGAACCACAAACTTTCGAACAAGCTATCGAAGCCGGGCACCTCAATATCAATACAGCTCGGTATACTGATCCACAATCCAACGAAGTTTTAACTATTAAAGACGCGGCCACTTTGGGCTATATTGATTCAGACACGGCGCTTATAAAAGATAATCTCAAGAAAAGATTGATTAAACTTCCCGAGGCTTTCCGTAAGGGCCTCATGGATTCTGATAAGGGAAATATTTTAGACACAGAAACCTCTAAACTGAATACTTTGGGAGCGGCTATCGAGAGCGGTCTCCTTATGACGCCCAAAAAGAGTTTCACTCTGATTGAAACCCTGAATTTCGGTATTTATAATCCAACAACAGGCGCACTGAACGATCCGTTCATAACCACAAGCGTTATAGACAGAAAGAGATTAACTTTAGGCGAAGCTATACAACAGGGCATCGTAGATCCATCCAGCACTGTCGTCAAAGACCCGGAAACTGGAAAAATATTGCCATTGGTACAAGCTATAGACAAGCAACTGGTCAACCCCACTGAAGGAAGATTAGTAATTGACCCGCAAAAGAATGTCAGTCTCGATTTAGTCAAAGCTCTTAAGAAGGGCTATTTACTGCCAGCAGAAACGAGGGTAAGTTAAGAAAATGATTTTTTACGCTTAGATTTTGTGCTTCTATAAGCAGAGGTGTTGCTTTACATTTCCTTTTTCACTTTCAATCGGTGATCTATCTTATCTGAGGCATATTATTATAGCTTAAACATTGGCATGGCACGTCACCCACGAGACTTGTGTCAAGACTGGGTTATAGGCTATGTGGTGACGTCACAGTATGTGGCCTACACTAATACAAAATGATAGTCATAGTACTCATAGAAAATTTGTACTACCTATAACTTAAGTCATCCTCAAAGTTGTATCGTGTTTTTGTAGTTAAAACTTGCACGTTTTGTATCATAGAGTTTCTCAAGTTCTATCAAGGTCGACAATATGTAAATGACGTACGATTGCTAATGAAGCAACGTAGAAGGCAAAAACTTCAAACTTGTCGAAATCAGAAGCGGACATAAAAATTTCTTATATATTATCGTACTTAACTGTGTCGGAAATATTGCTTTTGATTGCTTCAGAAGTGAGCGTGCGGTTATTTGATTAAAATAATGTTTCTATATACATTTCAACAATTGATCGTCGACCATGGAACTTTCATATTAATGCGGGATAGTGCCTTTAGAATTTTATTACGTTCAATTTTTCAAGTAGCTGGATAATATTTTACTTTTGTAATCAATGTCTTGTGCCGTCCATAGATGCTTAAGTTTATGGTAAATCGCTTAACAATTATTGGTTTTCAAAACAATTTATTAAGACTTAACAAACCCTGAAATATTAATTGTATTTGTAGAATAATGCTTGATATTTCAGGGCTTCGTAATCAATGAATTGTCCATTGAATAATACATGGAAAACTAGTAATTGTAACGAAGCGTATTTGTGCTTATTCACATAGTAATAAGGCTCGATGTATGTTGTTTTTTATTTCCAGCCGTTGCCTGCGATGCTAAAGAGCCCTTTTGAGCTAAATCGTGAATGCTTGCCTTTGAGGGATCATATTAACGACGATTTTACGAACCATCAACCGTATCGCCAAATACCTAACATCCATAATCACTTTGTGCTAAGAATTGTATGAAAAGCGCCGACGGACTGTTACAGTCGCGGCTGTCAAAGTGAAAACTCTGCTTTTATTTGTTTGCCTGATCATTAAAAAGAAAACCAGCTTTTATGACAGCTGTTCTTGATTTCCAATTTTTCAAAATAGAATTGTTTCTTAGCATTCCCAGTTGTTGAACCCGAATGTTTATGTTCCGAAATACTCATTCCTTGGCCACGCGCTCACAGCGTGGCATGCATGACGAACGCTAAGCTATCGTGCCGTCGAATGTACGGCGGGTACTCGCCACGCAAACATTCACAATATCCATGAACTGGTAATACATTTCGTACCAACACAGACACCAAAAGGTAGTATTTATAATTCATTATCGTCTTATTTTAAACAGTCTCCTCCACATGAGATATTATTTCATTAGTTCTTATTTTCTTGTTCATATATATGTAACTGTTATATTGTCAATCAATCAATCAATCAATGAAATAAGATCTCATACGATACCCAAGTATACAATCGTTCAATTTCTTACAACTACGTGTACAACCTTACTTATCTTCCTACTACTGTAAATCAAACAAAGCGTCTGTTTGTTTTTTTTTTTCAAAGTTTTCAGATATCCAAAAATTGAAAGGTACTTTGACTCTGTTATTCTTTTTAACATTTAATTCTAATTCAGTATACATAACTAAATATTGATGATGATACAATTGGACATTTGCTTTTTGTTACCTCTTTAAAACTATACAAATGCAACCGTGGATGCGAGCGTTCGAATTGTTCTGGAATGTTCGAAGTGTGTTTCCACGTTTGCATTTCACTCACAGCTTGCATGTGTCGCTTCTTGTGCATGGTACTGTGTCTGTATGTTCTAATATCAGGTGTACGCAACATTTGGACCGGTTGTGTCTTGTCATATTCACGCTCTTTATAATTGGCTGTTTATCGTTTCGCCTCTCTTTGTGTTTTCAGGAAGTCTTTGCTTCTATCCGCATAGTCTTGTTGCCCTAGTTGTAAGCTTCCTTTACAGGTGTCTCGGGCGATAGACTTAGTCTGCCTCTAATCGTGAGCTGCCCTAAGTTCTTCATCTGTCCGCTCCACGTTTGTGAATCTATATTGTGATTTGTCAAAATTTTGCAAAGAGCGTTATGGGAAAAAAGATCATGCATCCCCATATTTCCACTGTTCAAATGCACTATAAATTGGAATGTTTTTTTAATTAATTGTTGTACAGAGATAGAGAGAGAGAGTTGCACTGCAATAGTAGAAATAGATGCGATGTACATTTTGCCATACGCACCGTAATCGTAAGCCCGTCATCGGCTTTTGTAAATAAACTGGTACCTTCTACCTCACGATGTGATACTAATGTCACATTTTTAAACGTTTAGCAAGCAGTCGAAGAGAAGTACAGGCTTTGCGATGAGACTCTATCGAAGTTATTGGAATGGATCGCCATTGTTGAAGAGAGGTTGGCGAACCAGGAAGCGGTGAAGGAAGAAATGGACGAGCTCCGTAACCAGATCAATATTCTGAAGCTGATCAAGGACGATCTAGAGAGCCATCAACGGCAAGTGTCGGCTTGCGCTGACCAGGCGAAACAGCTGCTCGTGTCGGGCGGCGATGTGCTCGCACCCCACGAGGTAATTTATCAAACTTTCAATATAGTTACAACGATAAAAGCTCCAATGTTGGTTCAATATAATAATGCTGTTGTCTTTATTTGATCTTTAATGCTGATAATCTCTGAAACTAAACCCACCAGTCGGATTTGGAATTTTTTTGGCATATGAAAGCCAGGTTTATGAGTAACACTATAGGGTAACTAGTAATTAATATTTGGCAACGAATAATTGGCACGGCGGCCGCCTGGCTGGCTGCGTGCAGGTGGCGGCGCTGGAGCGCGGCGTGCGCCAGCTGAAGCAGCGCTGCGACAAGTGCGCCGACAAGTGCGACAAGATGCTGCGCAGGCTGGCCGCCGCCAGGGACGAGCTCGGCAAATTCACGTTAGTATCTTTAGCTATATTGTACCAACTGTCAGTGTTTGGGCGGCGTAACATTACATTCCCTGATCCCGTACCGGGATAAACGCTTTAGTAACAGGTGATAAAATCTAGCGTTTGGCTGGTCATGGTATACCACGGCCTATTTACATACAAATACATACCCTGGCTACCCATGAGCAGCGCCGTAAGTGGTGTGAGAAGCTGTGCTCTGCGACCCCCATGGCGTGGGGATTATGAGTATAGTACCTCGGAGGAGGCTTGTGTCCAGCAGATGGGACTGCAGTAACCTAAACTGATACGTATATCCCTAGTTTTCATGAACTAACTTCTAAGATCTGAAGTAACAAATATTATAGTAATATTAAGATGAATGTGATCACATTGTAGTGTTTGGGGGATACTTGGTGAATTTTACTCTGGTAAATTGAGTTCTTTTCTATGTACAGTAATGAACTGAACACGTTCAACTCGTGGATGGAATCCGCGTACCAAGTCCTCGAGGAGAAGGAGGCGGCGCTGTCGAAGCTGGACAGTCTGCAGGGCCGGAGCGAGGACGTGCGCGAGTTCGTGTCCGACGTGATCGCGCACCAGGCCGACCTCAGGTTCATCACCATGGCCGCGCAGAAGTTCCTCGATGAGAGCAAGGTAGGTGCTCGTTACATTTCCGTTGACAAGCTGTGCACTCAGGTAAAGTGGAACAGCTAAACGCACAGGCCACCGAGTGGTAGGGATGTAGGCTACAACAAGCTGTGTTTTTTCATCTTCAAGAAGCACGACTAATGTGGGGAATATGGGTAAAAACCGGTTTATGAAACTTATAGCCACGCATTGCGGGAAGCTAACATGCGGCAGGGAACTGAGAGAAGCCGATGATCAATCACGACGATCATGCCAATTGTCATGTTTCTTTTCATTCGTTGGCTATTTTGTATTGTAAAGTGAAATAACGGGTTATGCTGTCCCCAGGAGTTCCTGTCGATCCTGAACGAGTACCGCACGTCGCTGCCGGCGCGGTTGGCGCACGTGGCGGCGGGCGACGGCGCCGTGCGCGAGGCGGCGGCGCGCGCGCGGCGGCGCCACGCCGAGCTGGCGTCGCGCGCTCAGCGCCTGCTGGAGCGCCTGCGCGCCGCCGCCGACGCCGCCGCGCGCCAGCGGGACGCGCTGCGCCGCGCCGCCGAGTGGCTCGACACGGTACCCGCCCACACCGCACTTGCATCACGCAGCGTTTGCATTTATTATCCACGAAATAACATACCTGAAGCCATTTTTAATACACCTTATGAAGCACGGAAATACTTGTGAAGTATACCTATTGCTAGCGAACATCTATTTAAAGTCGAATCGTACAAAATAATAAGTCATTACAAATCTACACTTCCTTAAAGTTTCTCGTTATGAGGCATTGGCATATATCCAGTCAGTTTTGATTTTAAAAGATCCAATCGAAAATACATTTTTATTTACAGCTAAACAGCAATCAATTCACAAAATTTACGACCGAGTGTTTTTGTAACAAAAAAAAAATTAACCGAAGTAACATAGGCAGTGACGAGCGCAGTAGACGGGAGAAGTACATGAGTGCCGCTTTGCAGATGGAGGCGCAGGTGCGCGGCGTGCTGGGCGAGCCCGTGGGCGGCGAGCCGCGCGCCGTTGAGGCGCAGCTGGCCCGCGCGCGCGCGCTGCTGGCCGAGCTGCACGCCCACGCGCGCCTCGTGGACGCCGCGCGCGAGGTGGGCCGCGGCCACGCGTCGCCGTCCGCTGGCGAATGAACCGCACCATCTGACTGTGTTCGCTCGTCCGCAGGCCTGCGAGCAGCTGGTGAGGTCGCTGGAGGGCAACCTGAGCCCGTCGGAGGTCCGCCAGCTGGAGGAGCCGGTGTCGCAGCTGGCGGCGCGGCGCGACGAGCTGGGCGGCGTGCTGGGCGCGCGCTGCGCCGAGCTGGAAGCCGCGCTGCTGGAGTGCCAAGGGCTACAAGACGCGGCCGAGACGCAGGCGCAGTGGCTGCACCAAGCTGAGAGCGCGCTTAAGTCAGTTGTTCGACATCTGTACATCAGTTTACTGTTGCTCTGTATTCATTTTGATTTGTATTTCCCGCCAACAAATGCGCCTCCTAAAAAGATTTATTTATAACTTATATTGGCTCCTTTGCAAAGAATTTTATTGGTCAGACAATATACAGGTTTCAATTTTCGAATACTTTATACCTTTATGATTATTTTCATTCAATATACCCCTTTAGTGTATATGTCCATGTATTTGTGTGTGAGTGCATACGTGTCTATATTATTTAATGGCTTGTTCGGCGCCCAGGAGCCAGCTGAAGCCGGCGTCGCTGATCCGCGAGCGGCTGGACGAGCAGCTGCGCGAGCAGCGCGTGGCGCTGGGCGAGGCGGAGGGCCGGCGCGCCACGCTCGGCCAGCTGCTGGCGGCGGCGCGCGACGCCGCGCTAAATGCCTCCAACGCCAGGATCGCCAAGAAGCTGGAACAGCGGGCTGAGGACATTTTTACCAGGTACTACATTTAGGTCGTAATTAAATTGAAAGGTCCATAAATAACAACATTCAAAAGAACGAAATATTTTATCTAAATACGAAAAATAGTATCCAAACCGAAATAAAAAAGTTTTTACAATTAGGAGTTTATGTTACAAAGTATGGTAAAAGTGAAAAAGGTTATACCCAACCCTGCGTTTTTCTTACTCAGATATGAGAAACTCCTGGAGCGTACGGTGAAACGCGGGCAGTTCCTGGAGGAGGTGTCGGGCGAGCTGGCGCAGGTGGCGCAGCAGGCGGCGCGGCTGGACGCGGCGCACGCGCAGCTGCTGGAGCAGGCGGACGCGCGCGAGCTGGCGCGCCTGCCCGCCGACGAGCTGCGCGCGCGCCTGCAGGACCTGGCGCACGCCAGGTGAGGCGCGGGGGCTACCCTGGATATTGACTAAACATTTAAATAAAATAAAAGCTAAAAAAGTTTCGACCCAATCTAAGTGTGTATATTGACTATTAGCTAATAGTCTAGTAATATAAATCCTTTGATTAGTTTATCACCATTCAAAAATCTTATAATAATACACAAGTAAATATGACTCGTTATTTTTTATACAGAGATAAACAGATGCCGCTGCTGGAAGAGTGTCTCCGTAACGGCAAACAGCTGATCTCCAAGAAGGACGTCACCGACACCCACGTGGTGCGGGACTGGATGAAGGTAAGCTGGGATTATATAGCACTACGAGTTGTGTGAGCATGTCTCCGGCTGTAGGCGAGCACGTCTGCGTGATGATATTGCTGACAATAGAATACATGAAACAATTCTGTCAGGAGGGGGCAGACGGGGTGGGGGAGAGGAAGGTATAGCCGCTATGGAAAATGACGTTGACGTCCAGAAAGTCTTACCATACTCTGTGTCGTGGAGGAAAACTATACACATAATCATAATGATAACTGATTTTGCTATGTATCAGTTTTCTCGCAGTCGAACTTGTCTCACGTTATATTTATTCAAAACAGGCTCTAGAAAGCCAGTGGCGCGACTTCAACACCAACCTCGAAGAGAAGCAGAAGCTGTCCAAGCAAAGAGCGGACCAGCTCAACCAGTACGAGATACTGAAGGCTCAGGTACGATTTTATTATACACAATATTTTTCAATATCGAAAAATATACTGTTCTTTAATTAATATTTTACTTTAAACTTTTTTCAAATGAAAATATTATTAAGTAATATATTTAATTAGGTAATTTTGTAAATGATTAATTTACTTTTCAAATTATCCAGGTCCTTGAATGGCTGCAATCAATCGAGAATCGTGTGAACCACCTGCGCCCGGTGGCGGTGGACCTGGACGTGCTCAAGCAACAGCAGGACGAGTTGAGACCTCTGGCCAAGGAGTACCGAGACTACTCGGGCACTATCGACAAGGTTTGCATCAGTTTAAAAGTTGTTTTAAATGTTTCGCTACTTGTATACAATTTATTGAAAAACATATTTCGTATGTATAAATCTAGTTCACATACCAACCGCACATTACGCAAGTCGTAGATGTTTGGCAAAAAATTTTAGAGAGAAGAACTAAGTAAGAAAATTTCTTCAATCCGTTCCTATTTTTGTATTAGCGTTTACAGTTAAAGCAATTTTCACTCAACGTTACTCATTTGATACAAAGTTAAGTTAAAATGTTATGACCATGATATGACCGTATCTCTGTCCCGCAGCTGTGCGCGGCCGGCGCGGCGTGCGCGGCGCGCGGCGAGCGCGCCGACAGCCCTCCGCGCCGCCGCCCGCTCTACAGCCCCACCAAGCGCACCACGCCCAGTGAGTGCGCACGCTCACAGACACACACACATTCATGTGCACATACTTGAAACAACTCGATGATTCAAGTTTCTGGCCATAGTCAACAGTTATAACGTTCCAACATAAATCCAAACCAGCCAATAGGCAAAAACATAACTATATAGCAACACAACAATTACTCAAAATATTAAACCATCCATTTTCTAAATTCCTTGTTGTACAGTACAGTTTTATTTCAGGTCGTACACTGGAAACCAGGTCGCCCTCCCCGGGCAAGTTGGGCCTGGCCAGTCCGGCGTCAGCGCACTCCGCATCTAGCGGCTTCTCCTCGCGTCGCTCCAGCCAAGATGGCTTCCATCTCGATGGTGCGGATAACTTCCAACCATTATAATTGTACCATTTATTTATACTAACAAGTACTGCTATTCAGTAGAACTGAAAACAGTGGCATTGCCTTCGTTCTCATATATTCTTACAATATATATTTCTTTACAGAGCTTTCCCCAATACAACAACAACTGTCGGATATCAACAACAGGTACGGTCTCCTCGGCACCAAGTTGGGAGACCGCCAGTCCGAACTGGACTCCCTCCGGGAGGAGGTCAGGAAGCATCTGGACAGCTTGCGAAATCTGAACACTTTCCTCGACAAGGTATATTTGGCTTTTATGGTGTTATGAAATATTTCAGTGTATAAACTCAGAAGGTATAGTTTAAAAAATAACAAATGTTTTGTATGCCTATATTCTATTACTAGAATGTGGAGTATAAACTGTTAAATGAAATTCGACATTTACGTTTGCCAATTTTATTTCTAATCTTTTGGCCAATGAAATATGATTATAAAAAGTACATATGTTTACCCTTCTACGTTCGCGTTCGTTACGTGCACGTACAATGACTCACACGCACGTGCGGCGCTCAGGTGCAGCGGCAGCTGCCCAAGGACGCGGTGCCCAACACGAGGGAGGAGGCCGACAAGACCATCAAGCAGGCGCGCGCCGTGCTGGAGGAGATGTACGAGAAGCAAAGCATCCTCGACTCTACCAAGACTCAGGTGCGATTTAGCGACCAACAAAACCAATTACACTGCTCCGTATGTAATTTGAACTTTGGTGACTTTGTATGATCAATAGAATACATACAATATTCTTTTGTAAATTCTTTATTGACCCCGTGTGCGCAGGTGCGCGAGCTGCTGCGGCGGCGCGCGGGCGCGGCGGGCGCCGACCGCCTGCACGACGCCATGGAGGACGTCGGCTCGCGCTGGCGCGCGCTGCACGACGCCTTCAAGGACAGGTCGTCCGCCTATACCACTACGAACATGTCTATTGCCCAGCCTGTATATCTTTACCCTATATTTCCTTCATCCCTTAAAATATCTTGTTATAATACTGACTCTTATTGATCAATGTTGTAACCTGTCGATTAAATTACCCTCACATGTCTCTCCTCTCTGATACAATGTACAATAAAATTATCATTTATTTTGTTACTAAACGAGAATGCTCTAGATGGATTAATTAAATTATGATTATTTTGTATACAGAATCCGTCTAATGGAGGAAATGAAGGACTTCCACGACACACACAGCAGCCTGTCCCAGTGGCTGGGCGCCAAGGACCGCATGATGGCCGCTCTCGGCCCTATATCGTCCGATTCTAGAATGGTCCAAACTCAAGTGCAACAAGTAAGTAATGTGGTATACAATATTACGTTAATAACATCAAAATTATTATATTTATTTGTTATTTATTTTATTGTGCTCTTTTATTTACTATAAAGGTCTCAAGTTTTGTGCTTAGTTCTTGTTGGTTTCTGATGGTAAAATTTTTTACAGATAATGGTAACATGGAATAAAAATTAAACAGGATATTTCATAAAAGTTATCATTTTTATAATCGGAGACATATTTGGCATTGTAGTATTGAGTATTTAATTTTGTTTATATTTGATAAATTACCTTTTAAATTTTAATATATCCGCAAAAAAATTGAGGAGAGATGAGGCTTGAAAGGTACAACTTCTTCAATTATTTTTCATTTACGTTTAAATATGTTAATTGCCTTGCCTTAATTTCCGTGGTAAAGTTTTTGAGAAGAGGTCATATTGTGCAAAGTAACATAAATATTCGGTTCGCAGGTGCAAGTGCTCCGCGAGGAGTTCCGCGGGCAGCAGCCGCAGCTGGCGCACCTGGAGCAGGTGGCTAATGGCATCTTGCAGCGCCTGCCCTCCAATGACCCAGACGCGCAGAAACTCGCGCAAAAGGTCCAGGACTTGCAAGATCGGTGGAACGATCTGCTCGAGAAGTGAGTTCTGGCATAAAATACGTCGGGAATCTATATACGTCATATATGGAGGAGATAGATGATCAGAAATCAGATATATTTTTTGGCATGCACTTGAATATTCGAAGCAAACTCGTAACTATGTTACGATTCTGAAATAAAAAGCAGCGTTACTGAGAGCGCACGCTTGCAGGCTGGAGCAGCGCGGCTCGTCGCTGGGCGCGGCGGCCGACACGTCGCGCGAGTTCGCGGCGCGCCTGGAGCGCCTGCGCGCCGCGCTCAGCGCGCTGGACGAGCGCCTGCAGGCCGCGCCCGCGCGCGCCGACCCCGCCGACCGCCTGCGCGACCTCGAGGTGCGCCCCCACCGTGCTAATAATCGTCCATGAAACATACTTGCAAAATACCTACAGTCATCTGAAAATACCTGTTACACATTCTCTCGACACTCATTTATTGACAAAATTTGCCTTCTTTTTGTCTTTTCTGTCATCTTTTCTATGTCTTTACCAGAATTTGGAACGTCAACTGGAAGGACAGCGTCCATTGCTGGCAGACCTGGAAGCTGCCGGAGCGGCGCTCGGCGAGGTGCTGGGCGACCCCGGCGCCAAGCAGGACATCCAGGGCAAGCTGGTCGCAGCCGCGCGACAGTATGACGCTCTGCAGCGGAAACTCGACCACAAGAAAGCTGAAATCGAGGCCGCTCTAAAGTAAGTATCTGTTTAACACCTGGAGAGTTGTTATTTTCGTCTCGTCAAACATTGAAATATAAATTCAGTTGTAAAGAACGTTTAATTATTTTTTCATTTAGTGATGACTTATTTAAAGTTTTTTACAACCATGTGTTTTATAAAATTAAAAAACACTCATAAGTGTCTGGTCAACATTTTGATCAGCGAGATGTGTATTGAAATAAAACGAAAAATTGTTCACCACTTGTAATGTAAGTGAGCAACTAATATTTCTC
Source organism: Mysoria ambigua (assembly GCA_018245875.1). Classification (NCBI taxonomy): domain Eukaryota; kingdom Metazoa; phylum Arthropoda; class Insecta; order Lepidoptera; family Hesperiidae; genus Mysoria; species Mysoria ambigua. The sequence continues at coordinate 1,749 of DWEI01000105.1, read as the reverse complement.
ACATTTTCAACATTTCGCGAACTGTCCTCGTTCGCTAGTAATTGCTATAACAAGCCGTGCTATAACAACTCGTGCAGGGACGGGCGCAACCTGGAGGAGAGCGTGGCGCGCACGCTGGGCTGGCTGCAGACGGAGCTGGCGGCGCTGCCGGGCCGCCTGCAGGTCTCCGCCGACAGGAGCAAGCTGCAGCAGCAGCTGGCCAAGCACGAGCCGCTGTACCGCGACCTCACGCAGCGGGAACACGAGATTATCATGCTCTTGGACAAAGGTACGTCGCGTCCTTTGCAACTGCTATTCAATACTAACGAAAAGTAGTAGAAAAGATTTTGTTACGAATACACATTTTTAGTATTGAATTCTGAATCCAAACATTTTATTGTAAGCGACAATGTAGTTTGTTTTGAAACGAAAATTAAAATATTCATTTATTTCATTAAAATTTACTATGATTAATATCAATATAAACAGGCCGTGAAATGGAGAAGAAGCCAGCACACCAAAACCTGAAGAAGGACCTGGACAGGATTCAAAGTCAGTGGGACAAGCTGAAGAGAGAGACAGTAGACAGATACAACAGGCTGCAGGCTGCTATGGTACGCTGCTCATGACTCGCCGGCAATGCATTGAGTAACTACCGAAACACGTCACATCACAAGTGGGCAGGGGGTAGAGTGCGCTCCTGCGTTTACCTTGCCTTACGCCGTGCACGAATCCAGCCGCCGACCACCACCAGAAACTTCAAGTTAGAAAAATATAATGCACTCGGGAGTCAAACCCAGCGATTCTTGATTGGCAGTCGCGCTTACACTCGTTGCTTCCTGACCGCCTCATTACAGGCCTGCCATGATGATATAATAATATTAATTATTGAAAATATATAAATTGCAACAGGAACACTGCCGCAAGTACAGCAAGGCGCAGGAGTCGTTCATCCCGTGGCTGGCGGACGCCGAGGAGCGCGCGGCCAAGCTGCCGCCCGCCAGCTTCAGCAAGAAGGAGGTGGAGCGTCAGCTGCGCGACCTGCAGCAGATCAGGAACGACATTTGGAAGAGGTACGTACGGCTGGCACCTCAAACGTAGACGTAGATCAAATAAAATCATTTATTTGTCTTAATATGAAACTTATATATTTGTTAGTTCAGTGAGAACCATTCATGGGATAATTATTGATTTCGACTATGAATAGTAAACGACTGGTATGGTACTGAGTACAATAAATAGTATTGTAAGTATTTGGACCGAAACATTAACTTGATCATGAAGTCAAGTGTATAATTGATATCAGATGCATAACCATTTCTAAATATACTATTTTAATTACAGGTCTGGTGAATATGAGAACAACAAGACCCTAGGAGAAACCTTTATCTCGTCCTGCGACGTGGACCAAGAGGTGGTCAGGAAGCAGCTGGATAACATGAAAGACAGATGGGATAAACTTAACAATGGTTAGTATCGTCGAAAAGTTTGACAAAGGATAAATTGAAGTTATTTACAAAATTTTATATTTTATTTCCTAACTGTATTCTTTTCCGTCTATTGAATCAATTAATAAGTAAAAGGAAGCTTATTTATCAGACACAGTTACAACTTTCTTCTGAGAGGGGAAGGGGGACTAAGGGAACGTGATGAATATGCCGTGAACGTAACGTGTGTCGGGTGCGCGCAGAGGTGCTGCAGCGCGCGGAGTTCCTGGAGGCCACGGCGCGGCGCCTGGGCGAGCTGTCGGAGCGCGTGCGCGCCGTGGAG
>DWEI01000104.1:0-28855 GCA_018245875.1 Mysoria ambigua | reverse complement strand
AGACTCAATAACTAAATTCGGCTGTGATATATGACAACACCAAATTGACAGAACTACTCCATATATGGTAACATTTGCCTTAAATCTCGTTAAGATGGGTAAATTATATTGTACGCTGTGTTAATCTAAGTGTTTCATATTAAATACGTAATTGGATCGAATGCCAGTACCGTAATAAGATCACATTGCCACAAATAGCTGCAAAGTAGCTTAGCCGTCTGTCTCAATCATAACATCTCAATTCACACACGCAATCATTTAAGCGGTCTGTGGTAAGAGAAAACGCGGCGCATGCATCAAGTGCCTTCGTCAGAGACATCTTACGGACCCTATTAGCGGGTCGCGAATGAAAGAGACGGCCGACCGAGCGGCGCGCCGACGTTCTCACGCACGGCCCGCTCGAGCAGCTTTAATACGACTTTAATGATCCGTTCGCGTGAATGAAATTGATTTGATGGCGTTATTTTGACTTTCCACACTCGTAGCGATGTCCGAGCGCGACATCTGATCTTATTAGGTTTAATTGACTTTTTCGTACGCCAATTGTGCTTATGATTATTTTGATATGGTTATAGTGATTTCGTAAATGATTCTGTTTCATTGTACCTATATAGGACGAATATATTAACGTTGATGATAGGGTACGTTATTATAATTGCGTATTTTGATTGACATGAAACAAGGTCTAGTCTGGAATAGAACTGTTAATTACGTCATATTTTTAGCTGCTCGATACTTAAACGTTATTAAAATCGGTACTGCGTGGGATTTTTAAATGTTAGGTAAGCTTACATCGTTACTTTTGATGACATGTAATCATAATTTGGAATAAAATATGAATAAGTCTTAGACACAACAAGAATAAGTTATTATGGCAAACACGTTTTAAAAATCCTCATTTTTATTTATAAATATGAAAAGAATCACACAGAGATTACATTGGTACCTAACAAATAAATAAAAGATTAAATTTTTTGCAGTTTATTTTTAAAGCGTATGTATTGGAAAACGTTAAGAAGTTTAGGTAACTACTTTTCGTATTTTGTAATTATCGATTGTTTAAGAGGAAATTGTTTTCGTATTAATTCAAGGACATCGACCTGAATTAAAATTTTGCTTACAAAATACAAATTACTCTGCAACTACTGATTATTTCAAAGTAAGTGAAGTATGTAGGTAAGTGCCGGTAATCTCACCAGGATCTACTGGAACACAATCCCAATAGAGGTTGAATGGAGGCAGTAAATAGAAATAAAAAATATTTTTCCATAAATAATATTCTACTGGTAATACTATGATAACATTTTTAATATAGACGTTTTATCCGAATCAAAGAAGGCTTTAGTTAACAATTTCATCCAGAATAATAAAATAACATCATTTATCTGCTTAATTTTGCGACTCTAGAATTGTGTACATAACGCTCATTCATTGCTTTGCCTGAATATCTACATTTTTAAACGTATTGAAAAAATTGTAACAGTCATTTATTTAATACAGTAAAAAATAAAAAAATAAGTTGGTTACATGACATCTGATTTTTTAAATTAATTACGCAGATTGTGTATTTGCAACTCCTTTGAACGACCTGTGGCAACACTGACATTCCTATGAGTATACCAGTGTCGCCAATGTTTAGTGCGGCTGGTTATAAAAGTCACACATTTTAAATACGACTGCGTACGTATCGTTCAGAATATGTGGATTATTCTGAGATCGATACCCTACGATATATAATTATTCTCAGTTTGGTTGCGGGTGCGACTGCTGATCGGCAGGTCCCGGGTTCGATTACCGGGTCGAACACTACAAAATTTTATAATTTAAATTTTTTTGTAGTGGTTCGGCGTTTGGTTATGTGCCCGATGCATTGCAATAGGCTCACCACCTATTCCATAGTGGGACGTAAACGTAACTGGTGAAACGTGGGAGTGTTCTGCATTCCTTTGCCTACTCCTTCGGGGATTAAAGGTGTGAAGTTACGTTTTAATACAGGTTAATTAATATACAGTGTAATGGAAATATGTAATCTTACTTCAGATACAATCATCTTTAACCGTTATTATACTTTGTATATGTCTCGATGTGGGTTGGTTCAGGCTGGTGACGGTATTAAAATTTATAGTCCACCGCTCTAATCAAGCAATGTATATGCGTGATTCGGCAGACCTCATTATCTTTAAAAATGTTGACGTATAGGCGCAGTAAAATTTAGGTTTCGTTAGGATGTTTTCCTTCACCGTTACAACGAATGATATTTAATACGAAGGAGAAAGCCATTACTTTGAAGTCAGGGGCGCTTGTTAGGCTCCAAGTTTAAACCTTATTTAATAGTAGCTATACTTAAAATCTTGACTACCTTATTGCATGTTTTAAAACGTACGTTATGGAAAATTATTCAAATAACGAACACCGAAAGCCTGTCTTTAGTTCAGTTCGCTTATTATATGTATAATAAGCTAATGTCATTTTATTTTAATCGTAAAACAAGAAATTGTAAGTAATATAAAAATTTGATGATATTTTAGTCCTGGATTTTTAATTACTGTTTTTCAAAAAGGACCTGAGTATTTAACGGAACACGCATCGGTTCTTAACACATCTTCAAAAGTGATTTAGTTAATTGTGTTTAAAATGTTAGACACGGGCTCGACAGTCGTTTAGGTTGCCAACGCGACTGCTAATCGGGATGTCGCGCGTTCATATTCCGGGTCGGGCACTAACAGATTTTTTTCATTTGAATTTTCTAATACTGGCAATACACCATCTATTCCATACTGGGCCGTAAACGTAACTGGTGAAACTGTACTGCGCCTCTCTGGCTACTCCCTTATATTATGTTACGCTGTAAATGCATAATCGTTAAAGTGCATACCTCGTTGCTCATCAGTTAAGACACGGATACAACAGAGACAGGACAAAAAGCTATCATTAGGGATGTGCTCGGCGATTGTGCTGTGGAAATGACTCAATCACGCCGGCGCTGGGCAGGTGCTGAGTGTTTGCATGTAATTAGATCGGAACAGGGTTGTCGCGTGCGACAATTATGTCGTGATGTACCTGAGTAATTCGATGTAAATTTAAAAATTTGCTGTCACCTGTGCGTTTAGATATTAGTCGTTAGGTGGTAATAATATTTATAATGACATGGTCTATTCAGAATTTTAGATTAATTGTCTAATTATGGTCTATCTATGTCTTATATTATTATAAATGAGTTAATTGACAGTGTTTACAAGGCGGTACATTAAAAATTAGTTTTCCACGTCTACCTACCCGTATTAATTTTAAATGTAAATTTGTATAATAATTGTCCTCTTAATCGCTTCAGTACGGTGTATGAAACGTGTTCTTAATAATGAAACTGGCAACCCTAGACCGAGGTGCGCCGGCGCAGGCGTCAAGTGGTTAAAAACGCATCAGCGCAGTGATGACGCCCTAGACGGCTTTATTTGTAGGGTAAATGCGTTTTTACTGGCAAGGTTTATTTTTATTTTCCTAGACGCTTTCGAAATTAAAAATTGGACTTGTGTCCAGGCCTCGTTCTGACCGTGTACGACGTGTAAATACTCGATCACCTACGGCTGGGTTTTGAAATTAGAATATTCCCAAATGTGCTGTCAAATCAAAACAAAGATATTGAGTTGCCGGCAAAGAAATGTATTTAATTTGAAAATAAACATATTCTAGGCTGCTTCGTTGGTCGTATTGGTTCCAAAGGCGACTGCCAATTGAGAGGTTCTGGGTTCAAATCCCCAGTCGAGTCCTATGGGTGTTTTCTGACTTAGACTAACTAGTAGTGGCTCGGAGTCTTAAAATGACACCTATTCACATCCCACTGTGAAAGTAACTGATGAAAAGTTGGAGTGAACTACCCTCCTCTGCTTACCACTACGGGGATTATAGGCGTGATGATACGTTATGTTTCGTAAACATATTCAAGCATCCGTAACTGTTGGTTGCAATGGTTATTTTCGTCTTCATTAACTCGTTTATCGTTTTATTATTGGATCCTCTTCTCTCACATTGAAAAGGGTCATGTCCAATTGTCAGATAACTTTAAAGAGAAATATTTAGAGAACGTTAAAGAGAAATCTGTACACATAAAATTCGCTATCAGTAACGCTTATTATAAAACGTTAAAAATATCGTTTATGATAGGAACACAATGAAAACCTGTCATAATTCATATTTAATAGGTAGGTACTTCTTAAATATGCGCTTCTGATTCAATAATTTTTTCTAGATGGCGCCACTTGTTTGAAACGAACTGACACGAGAGCCTGCTCAGAATATTTTATATAAATGCAGAAGGCCTTAGAATAAGTTGATATATTTTATAAAGTGTCGTTGTTTGAGAGCTAGCTCCAGAACGAAGCCATTACCTCTAGTTGTCACCCTAATTTCTCAGTAAAGGATGATGTTTATTTTAATGCTGATCAAGTGGTTTTTTTTAACTTTTATATTATCTTATTTTTTTAACTTTATAACTTATATGTAACAAAATAATGTTTTTTTTTGTGTTTTTTAATAATTATGGTTACATTATGTAAAGTCGTTTCATAGGAGATGTTGTAACATTCTGCAGCTAATAACCATCGTTAAAACAGAGTAGCTAAAAATCTATCCACCGGAACCATTTAACTTCACTGGCAACAATTGGATAATAAAATTAGAATAAAACCATTGATTCCAACGCTAGCTCCGAATTTTCAAATTTGGAACGAGCGTTGCCATCTTCTAAATTGCCGCCATAAATGCGATAATTGGATAATCTCATGGCTAGTAGCTAACTGAATACGGTTTTATTGGCTGCTTTTAATGTTATTTACTTAATTTTACCAATATTCGATGCTAAACTGTTATAATAAAATCTTAACTTACAAAGAGAAAACACAATCAGAGTTCATTATACATGTCTTGTATTTAACGATTGAAAAAAAATTGTATTACTTGAAGCCATTAACGTAATGGAAACTATAGTTATGTAGCAATAACTCCGATATAAATATACATAGCAAAATAATTGTTTACAATTAATTGTTTTAGGTACTGTGCCGTTTAGGTATGTAAACAACGTATGTTTTTTCATTTTATCATTAAAGGGGGAAATGATCACTGCATAATTTAAAATAAAATCAGCAATTTATCAGCGTATTGTTATTCATGCCCCACCTTACTTAATCACCTTAAATAAATTCAAAATACGCCTTATACGGCCAATCATTTGTCACTTGTCTACATACAGAATTTAAAGTACTTATACATACGTACTACATTGAGTTCAGCTTCGTTGAACAAATTAAAAAATTAATCTTGTTATAGTTGAAAAATACAGCAACTATTCTAATAATATTGCATCTATAATTTATAATTTCTGGGGAATATTAATACGTATATTATAACTTCAAGTGTCTAAGTGCCTACATGAGTGTCTATGTTATTTAAAAAACCTATTTATTTTGCAGGAAAGTATTTAAAGAACTTTGACCGCAGATTGATATGTAATCAATATATCTAAACAATCAATCAAATACTCAATTTTACAACTTCCGTTTGTCTCATATAACTTATCATGTTCACGTTTCATTGTGAGGAAAGGTGAGATCATAATAAAATTAAAGAAAACAAAATCTATTCTCACTTCTCAGTTAAAACGGTCATAAATTATAACACTGGCTGCGACAGAGCTCATTTCGGCTTGTATAGGCGAGAGGTTCGAAAAAAATGGAGCGTTCGAAATTTAATTTATTCAAAATTGAAACGTCACGGCACACAAAGGCACGCACACAATGGAGCCGGCCGGTGAGTGTTAACACGAAAATTAAATGCTGATATCACAATTAATCAAGGGCCATATTAATAATTGGCTATTCAGTACAGCGAGGTGTCAAATTATATAGCTCAATTAACCGCCCGTGGAATAGAATAGGGCGTGTTTGGCTCTGTTTATAAATATACGGAACTTGTTTCACTTTACGCTTTTTGTTGATATGTACCTACCTGAGTGATTTTTCTTAATTTCTGTTAAGTTAATACTAGGATTGTAAACTGTCACTGTTAATATTTTAATGGAGGGAAATATTTTCGTCTTAATGTTGGTATATTAAAGTTTTAATCATTCGTTTTTAATAATTAGAATAGTCAAAGTCACGGTTTGTGGCTTAAGACACAAGCCACTAATGAGTTATAAGTTGCCGAGATGACTTCCTCATGCACAACCAGAGCCAGTTCTCAATATTGTAAAACGTAACTTCACGCCTTTAATCCCCGAAGGAATGCACAGCATTCCCACAATTCACCAGTTACGTTTGCTACTATGGAATAGGTGGTGAGATCGATATTGTAAAACTTACTAAAATATTTTCTTTCTAAATTCAAAATGCTGTGGTATTTTTTTATTACTATCAATTGATAACTTCGGTCAACGGTTAACTAGACATGAGATAGCTATTGTGTTCCTTCGACTATGTTTACGAAAGTTGTCGGTTCGATTAACACCCAAAATAAATTTCAACGTAATTAGCGAAAATATATCCTATGTGTTGGCTAAAAAAATATCTACATAAGTATATATTTATAGAGTATCAGCCGTCTGTTTACCATAACGCAGGCTTCCCTGCGTACTTTGAGATCACATCAGGTTGTGTGTGGAGGTAGCCCGAAACATTATTATTAAGATATTATTTTAATAATTCTTCCAAAATGTATTACCTACTCAGGTTTATCGGAATCAGGTACTTATGTATATCGATACCAATTTGCTAGGCTTAAGTCAATGTGGAATGTTATTAATAAAGTTCCACCAGGCGTCGGTGGTAGGAGCGAGACGGCGTACAAAGTAATATTTTACGATCGACTAATATCATATTAACTTACGTTTTTTAATCTTCACAAATATGTTTAAGTTATCGATTTTGTTGAATCTATTATTCCTTTAGTGATGCGACTCGGATGTACGGGATACAAAGGGTTGATTTATGATTTTTTATAAAATTCTTACTCCTTATTACACAGTGGGATTTAAAAGTAATCGTATCTGTAATTTATATCTATTAGTGAATTGTAGGCGTGATGTAACGATGGTAGTAAAGAGGAAGACGAAGAAGAAAGAAAATTAAACTAACCGCTTTTATTAAAAAAAAATTAAGTCCCCGTTTCCTTTAAACTATATTTTTAAATAAACCTTAATTTAAAATTTGAATATTGTGAAGAATTATCATCACAGGCTGAAAAGAAAAAAATCAATAATTTTAATGTCTTGAAAGAAAAAAATATATCGAGAAAATTGCATAAAAAAGATATCGAGATTGAAATCATATTGTTTAATAATCAGTTAATTACTTAACGGTTCTAAAAGAACAAAAACAATTTTTTATTGATTATAAAACACTTTATCGATATAAATAACACGAGTGACGTGTACAGCGCACATCACTACACGCAGTCGGTTTGGACAGATCGCGTTACCGCTGAATATTTACGGCCGATATATTTTCGGTATTAGTGAGAAAATTATTTCACACTGGCGTCGATGAGCTGAACGCCGACGTGAGTCGAGCTGAACGCTTGTCGGGAGTATTTAATCGTAGTTCTTCATCGCCTTTTAAAAACGTTCCGTAGTCCGTCTGCTATTTCGCCTAGTACTCAATTTGCCTCAAAATTTGTAGTCGCTCATTTATTCTTCGGTGACTATTGACGTATATAGGACCTGGTCATTTTGTCAATTCAAAGGAAACAGGTTTAATATCATTATCATCATCAGCCTATTGTAGTCAAATGCTGAAAATTGGTCTCCTGATGGCTATGCCCATAATGCCCACGCTGGCACGCGGGTTGGACACGGTTTCTCGCACAGCCAGTCCGCGCCACACAATCTGCCCGCGTCGGGTCCAGTCGCCTCTTAGAACATCCTGGATCTCACCACTGGGTCCAGGGATGTTTACGTACTCCACCCCTATAGGGTCAACACAACATTCTACAGAAGGGTTGATACCCTTCTGTTGCTTCGGAAGCTGAGAGGTGACAATATGTGGTGTACATATTGTTACAATTAACGCAGTATAGATTTAACTGTATTCAAATTAACTAGAAAATATTGTTTATTACGGTTGAACCGACCAGAAAAGGGATGAACTTAATTTGTTACCTATTAATGTGAAAACTCATAACATAGTACGTGAATTCCGTTGGAGTTGTACATCAATAAATTTATTAAATTTCAAAAACGTTCAAACTTAGATATTTCAACACTAAATTATAATCGTCTCGATGCCGACCCCGCGCCTCGGAACGATGCATTAAATAGAAAAATTTCATTCGATTTGTCATCGCCGTGTTAATTCGTCGTCGGCCATGATGGTTCGAAAATCGAAAAACTGCGCCACGGGCGCGGATGAAGTTATTAATTAAACGAAAATTCCACATTACACGCTCGTTATGAATTTTAACGCGCGGGCCAATAATGGGTCCGCGCTTTAACACATATATCTTCGTTGGCCGGCGCGGAATTTAGATGATTAAAGATTACACGTGCGCTTGTCAAAGTTTAGTTGCGCTTCGGTTTCGCCCTTGTCCAACACTAACAGCCCTTGTGAAGTTTGTCGATTGGTAATAAAAGTTTCCTTCGCTATTGTGTATGTCTGATTCGTGATTTGTGCGACCACGATACATTCTATTTTATTTTGTGTACGTAAATTTGTTGTCAATTAATTTTTTTATGTTATTCTAGTTTTTTCTAATATTCCACGATGCTCTATGACTAATTATCATATTTGATGAAAAGAAATAATGAACTTTAAAAAGTAAATAAACTTTACATAGCTGACGAAAACATAAGAAACAAACATACCGACCATCCGAGGTCAGTCATTAATGAATCGTATTTGCCATATATCATTATCAAACATCAATATCGTTTCTCATTATCATTTTGTGACGTTTCTCAAATCAGTATGAGCCTTGGGCGATTGATAAAAAATGCCATGATTCTTAACGGTATATACATATTTTGTGTTTGTACGGTGTATAGAAAAGCATTTGTTTGTCTATGAATCTACATATATGAAAATGCCAATGCTAGAGGCTATTACTGGATTTATAGATTTATAACAGTTTTTATTATTAGGTAATTAATACATTTCAAATAATAAAGGACACGGCGGTGGTAGCTTAGTGGCTTGGAATTTGATCTCTCAGTCCGGGTTCAGATCAACAAAATAGTTCTCTGCAAAATGTGTGTTTTAAGATTAAATTTCACTTGTTATATAATTGAAGGAAAATGTCGTGAGGAAATCTGCGTACCTTAAGTTTTAGAAAAAAAAAATTGGTCTTTAAAGCGTGTGTAGTCTGAAACCCCCCCACTTGGCTGGCGTGGTAAGACTACCACCTTGTCTGTCATTTTGAAACGTGTCCCATGACGATAATAAGTAGATACAGGTATATACCAAAAAAAGGTTTATTAATTCATAAGCACATAATTTGTGAATTATTTTAAATATTACAGAGAAAATTCTGAGTTTTCTTTATTGAAAAACATTCCGATTGAAATTCACAGCTACAAATTCTCATTCATTTCTCCGGTTGAAAAATAATTTAATAGCTTTGTTGCGAAAGTTTGATAGCTTTTTTGCATTTATTGTTTTAACACAAATTATCATACTTCCAATTATCTAAGAGTTAATGATCGTTCAGGATGAATCTTTATTAATATTTGAAAGAGACCGAGAAGAGAGAAAAGGCTCGGCTTTCCTGTGGAATTAAAGGGATATCTATTGGTAGCTAACCTAACTTACCTATCACCTGATACCAGTAGAGGCTTATGCCCAGCAGTGGACTGAGACAGACTGATGACGTCATGTGTTTAATGGTCAGTTTTTCGCTGCGTCTTAATAGCGCGGCATTTTTTAAGGCGGTGGTACTTTCATTTTGACGTACAAAAAGTGTTCTAAAGAACGGATTTTGAATAAAAGCATTTGAATTTGCATTCGAATTCACCACTTCACTTAATTATTGTTACGTATAAGTATAAGCCAATATCAATTACCTAAGGAGTTACCTAAAGCGAAGCGAGGCTTGTGAGATGTTCCCATAACAAGTCACCAATCGATAGTTCCCGCGCTGTTACTTAATTTGACAGATCGTTTGCAATATGTCACCATGTCACGGTCGCACGCTTCCACGTTCCACTTATAGATTACGATTAGCGTTAAGCGGCACTTAAAACGCGCGGCTTTGTCTTTGTGTGGATCGTAACTCGTCGTGTTATTTCTATAAAAAATGTATTTAATTACAAAAATCACAGATTAAAGATCATCTCTAACACGTTTCTTAATATTCGCCGCATAAGCATATGTAAATAAAAGATTATTTGACATGTTTATGACATACTTCACAATCCCATTGGGATAGTTTCGATATTTTTCGATTCTTAATTGTGGCATATCATAGCATGCGAATCATAAAAAAAATTTGAATGTCCTCAATGGTTTTTCTGAAGTGTTTATTATGAATATTATTCGCATTTAATATAATTATATAATAATTTATGTTACATTCGTTAAGGTCTGTTTTTTGTGCAATTTTATAAACTTAGCCTAAATGCTAGCGACAATGTGAACATTGAATATATTATTCTAAATCGATTATTGTTTATAGGGATTTGATATGTGTAGTTTCACGAGAAAACTTTGGCATTTTTATAGAGAAAAGCTTTTAAGTTCAGTTCCTCCACGATACAATGGCAAATTATTTATTTGTGAACATATTGTTTTTTCTTTCATTACGATAATATTTGTTTTTAAATACTTTTGAGACAATTAAAACTTTTGAATCGCCGATTGACTGTGTCTTTAGTAGTTTCGATTAGGGTAATAATATTTAGCAGTGTAAGCTTGAATAATTTTAGTATGCAGGAATATACTGTGGCGAAGGTAGCGTAGGACGCTCTTCGACTAGGTATATGATAATATTACGCCTGTATTTTCCTGAATGGGCAGGCACGCAGAGCAGTATAGTACAACTTGTCATATTATACGTCCCGCGTATTAGGGACAGAGCAACTTAGAAAAACCTCACAATAGTTCACCCGGCCCAAGAGTCGAACCCAGGACAAATATTCCAGCGGCCGCGTGTGCAAACGCTAGAGTTGAACCAACGATTGAGACGTCTAGAAATGTCCTCATGTACGTCAATTAGCTTGTAAATGGGTAAAAGTTAATATCACTCGTGTATATAATAAATAGTAATGTGATGATCAACGGAGCGCATCGCGCGGCTGACGTGTGACCCGACCATTTAACGCATCAATTCGGCGCCGCGATCGTCTTATTCAGATGTTGCAAGTGATATATTGATTGGACCGTTCGGCGTTAAGAGATACGTACAGGAGATTTTATTCGTAAGTTCGATGATACTAGCCGCCCGACCTGGTTTTGTATGTTATTTATTGTTGGCGTTTGTTTATTACAACAGAGCAGGGCGGACACTGGCTGGCGGGGAGGCTGGGGTGGATCGTAGATGGAAGTGTTTGAGCGGATGGAGATGTTTGGCGCTCGGTGGTGTCTGCTTAACCCGTTAAGGGCCCTACCTGAAATAGTGATACTTAGTCATAATTATTAATAACAGAAATTATATTTTACGCTTAGTATATAAGCCTACCCTTATTAAAAAAATGTTTGTTAAGAAACAATAATATATTTAATATTGTACCGATTATATATTGTTAATAGAGAAATATATGATAATGAAATAAATACATGATAATATTAAGAGGTGATTGTGAAAAATTGATATTTTTCCGTCCTACTTGGAAGACTGTACTACTGCCGGTCCTGCTGTACTGTATTGCCGGTCATATCCTGATTTCATTTATTTCTTGTATTTTTTTCCCCGCATTTTTTTCAAATAGCGCTTGCTAAAGCTGTGCATGTCAGAATTTGTTATAAAATTATATTAGTTTAAAAAGATATAGAATATTAGTTTAAAAAGAGTTATAATTATGATAAATATATAGAGTCGTTTATTTGATTACTTAGCCTAATGTTTTAGATTTTTGCTTTCGTTTACTTGTTTATGGCAACAATAATATAAAATTTGACAAGCCCAATGACGTAAGAACAAGAAGGATATTCCGAATTCAAATCACATCAACGTCAATTTTACAAAAGAAATAATATTCAGATTCCATAAACAATACAACAACGAAACATTTCACGCGGACATTTTTATAATAAAACTTATTACCTAGACGCACAAACGTAACATCGCGAGCGTCGGTGCGAAGTGTTAATTCAGTTATTTGTTTAAGTGCATGATAAATTATCGAGCTCTGAATAGACAGACCTCTGAATAAATATTAATTCGACCAGCGCAGCCCATCGGAACCAGTTTTCGATTATTGGCCATAAATCTCACTCGTTGTCCTCTAACGCTGGAACAGAAATATGTCGTATTTAATTTTATAACGTTAATCCTATTGGTATATGGAAATTAACGTGGCAATGTTAAAAATTGTCGTAATTTTTTCTGTCGCCTCTTATATCGCATGTCGGGAGAGTGTTTGTAAGGAGTGTTGATCCGCCGCGACCTTTCCGTGTGCGATGATTTGGAGTCATTTATTGATTTTGTATTTAGGTTTTTTTTTTGTTGAATCGTTCTTTTTAAATAGCATCGATTTTTTTTGGAGAATACTTTCGGAATAAAGAGTAAATGTGTTTAGGATTATATTTTGGTGAAATTTGACATGACTTTATAATTGTTATTTATTTGAATATTAATATTCCATCAAATAATTTTGAAAACAGCCGAATGATCGGCAGTAGCCGTGGTTGTAAATTGATAGGCGTGGTGGTCAATCTTTTATGATACTATATGTGCTTAATGCTGTAATATCATGATACAGTTAATATGGATACCTGACTGGATTTTTGTGTGCTTAAAAAGATATTTGATACTGGATGTTCTCTACCTACCCCGCGGAGGACTTGGCGTGTTGAATAATAATAATAAAAGGCCAGCTATATATTAATAAAGTTAATGACGATGTAACTTACATGTTTGAAACTAAGTAGCTGCATTGGAGCATAAGATATGTGACAAACAAGATTCCCATATAGTACGAATAACTTTATATGGTACAAACTTAAAGACGCGTCCAAACATTAGATAACGAGATACAGTCAGACGTAAAATCGCACATTCTCGGCCGAGCCTCATATTTTCCCGCGCCGGGGAGCTTTATTTACAGCTTAGGCACAACACAGACATAGCATCCACATGCCACGCTCATTCTTATATTTATAAAGCTGTCAATTTCCAGGCCATTTCGGGCCAAAGGAGCGCAGATGTTCGGACGATCGTAACTCAGGGAAAAAACGTTCTGGCGGCGGCCGAGAAAGGGCCGGCTCGCATTAAATTATTATGATTTATGTGTTTTAGTGTGGGCAGCTCGCCTCCTTAATTATATATGGAGGTTTAACGAACAATGCCCGATGGCCGGTTAGAGTTGGCCGGGCACCTTCTGCGGCATGGGCCCAGGACCGCTACCGATTTCTTATACGCATCAAATTTTACACTTACGAGTAGATCGTGTTATTAACAGTTCGTCGCCTGGACTAGCATTGTATATCGATACATTATTGAGATAGATTATTCCACCATCGATCTGGAATTTCTGAGTGCGAATTTTCTTTATTCCTACAGTTATCAATCGTCCTACGCACGCATGCTTCGGAGACTTCTAGATGTACATTTGAGTACAGTGTTGTTTCATAATAGAGCGTATCAGTTACGTTTGACAAACAACAGATATTACTTAAGGATATAGTAATTACAATAATAACTTTAGTGCCTACTAAAATATAAAGGATACGTCTTTTGTACAAAAGTTTGCAAAGAAGCAATGGGCGACGTCGTCGCTCAAGTAGCGATTTCTTCCAGAAAATAGGGCGCGTAAAGGGAAAACAATTATTGAACAAGCGCAGATTCTACAGTTGTTAGTATGTCGAAATATGCAAAGATATTAAATTGTGGGACGTAAACGTAACCGGTGAAACGTGGGAGTGTTCTGCATTCCTCTGCCTACCTTTTCAGGGATTACAGGCGTGCAGTTGCGTTTTACGTTTAAATATATTAAAAAGCAGTAAGATTTCATTGTGAGTAACGTAAAGCTATTATTGAACTTCGAAAAACCATAACGTACAAGCCATACGCTACATCGCAAAGATAACACAAGGGCGCAGAGTAAATAAAGGGAAATCAAAAGTATTGATATGAAAGCGGTGAGAGTAGAGTTGAAATATAACCTAAGATTATTCGCAACGCATATCATAACTAAACGCCATCATCTAAAAATATATTCTTGAAACTGGTGAACTTAATTGCTTGATGGTTTCGGGTAAAATAATAAGCAAATATGTATTGGCTGCAGATGGAAGCTGGATGCGGCAAGCCGAGAATCGGGCGCGATGGCGCTCTGTGGGCAGGCCTGTGTCCAGCAGTTGACTGAGATGAGCTGATTATGATGATACCTACTGTGTTGGTACCTGAAACTTGGGAAAGTGCACCGCCTATTGTACTCCCTTGACTAAACTGTACCAAGGTCTAATGCTGCCTATAATGTACCTTTCGAATAAATCGTTCCTTCGAGAATCTGAACCTATGTTTTCTGACCGGCGCTACCTACATATGTTTCTCTTACTATGACACGGCTATGAAAACTAATTGAAAATATATCGTCTCCAAGGCGAGACGATATTGTAACGACTGTCAGAATACTGCAGCATAGTCAAATACTTACATATGTCAAGAATTTAATCCATTTTATGGACACAAACACATGTGTGTGTGAGATTGCGCGCGCGTGTGTGTAAGTAGATGTGTTAAAACAAATTATATACATCGCGGTAATCAACATTCAGGTTGTTCGTTGATGTTATCGGTTTTATGATAGTTTTCTATTATGTTTTGCAATTTCGCAACTCAAACACACGTAAATAAACCTTTCAGAATTTTCATATAAATTACAGTCGCCAATGTAGCGTGACTCGATCGCGATTATTGAAGATTTCATTTTTATATTCCGATAGTTTTTAATAGTCAACAGTTTTTTTATCATATCTGCCATTACTCACCAAGCCATTGTTGTAACTGAAGGTTATATCAAAGCGATTAAGTTTGTCGTGCTTCGTCTCATCTTAAATCTACCACATCTTCACGCCACGTTCTTTACAGAGTACATAGAGAGCACAAAGTGTCCATCTCTATCGAGTTCCCATCGATTATTGAGATGCGAACATTATGAGTTAAGTTAGAAGTAATAAGAAGAAGAAGAATATGGGCGTCTCTCACTGCGCGGCGAACTGCGCCGCAGGGGGAAGAGGAGTTCGGGCCTCGAGGGTTCCCCCTCTACCCGGGCAGTGTGGAGGGGACCGCGGCCCCCGGTGATGTGGTTGTCTGTGGTCCTCACTCGTCGACCTTTGCTTGTAGTTAGACATAATTTACGAGCGTTTAATTAAATTGATGAAAGTGCATACTTTATAGAGCGATCTGTTCAGCGCTTTGTACCGCCTCGTGAGTCGTGTCGCTGGTGAGCGTGACTACCGATCGGCAGGTGTAGGTTTGATGTCCCGGTTACGGCATTACTGTATTTATCTAATCTAGATTTATTAACAGTGGCTCGGTGCTTGGAAATGAGCACGGTATGTGGCAACCCATATTCCACCTACCACCACCTATTCCAACATGAGACGCAAACGTGACTGGTGAACCGCGGCGGTGAATTACATTCCTCTGCTTACCTCCCCGATGATTACGGGCGTGATGTTAAGTTGTAACGAGCTGTTCAATTAACTCCATATATTAATACAGGCAGCAATGTCGCACGGCAATCGTCTGTTACGATAACATTTGCCCGCGGCGCATGCACTCGCAGGTGGCGCGTCCAATCGTCTATTGAGCACTAGGAGCCGTGTTATTTACATGGCTTAATTTGAAGCTGACACGTTGCGTCCACTGAGGCCGTGTATAAGTATACAAATATACAAGGGTGTTCATTTGTTATACAAAAATAGATATTAAGTGTCTTTGTAAACGGTAATAAATATAATTAAATCGTCATAAAAATATTGCTAAGCGGAAGACATTTTACAGGAGCGTGGGATGTGGATATCGTTGATTGCTGTCTACCCCCAACACGATCGAGATATTTGATTCGATGCTGTATCTACCTTGAGAGAGTTTTTTAATACCGGTGTTTACTTGAACGGTGACAAGTTATGCACGTACATCGTCGATCTATTGTAGTCCACAGCTGGACACAGGCCTCCCTTGAGGTGTGATGCCCGTAGTCCCACGCTGGGACATCCTGGACCCCGGCACCGGGGCGCGGATATATTCCAACTCGGTCCCGACACGGACAGTGTTGAATGTCCGAAAGGGATAACCTGTTGTGTCGACTCTAGATTATAAACATCTGTAATGTGGACGGTTACTGTTCAATGAATAAATAATAACAAATGTACAATATTTGGAATATTTTCAATATGCCCGTATAAACATTGTTTATGAAAATTGAGAATATTTTATATCGAAGTGGAAAGTTTGACTGCTTCGTCGGTCGTGTTGGTTGCAAGTGCGACTTCCGATCGGTAGCTCCCGGGTTTGATGCTCGGATCGAACACTACAAATTTTTCTAATTTAGATTCTAGTAGTGGTTCGGAGTCTTGATATGTGCTCAATGCACGGCAATAGACTCACCACCTATTACATAGTGAAACGTGGGAGTGTTATGCTCTTCTCTGCCTACCACTTTCGGGGATTTACGATGGTGAAATATATTTCTACTTAAAATAATTTTGTTATTAACATACAAATAAATCAACTTGTTTACTACGCTTCACGTAAATATAATACTTTGAGCACATTTAAAAAGGCCATTAATGTTTCGTTGTTTATTAATGTTTATTTTTTCCTGTTCATACGCGATATGAAATAAGCGAAAATCAAAAGTATTCTTTAATTTTATACTTAGATATATTGTAATAATCTTTTGAGACGCACAATGCGATCGGACTTGTGTAATGCGAATGAAAAAAATCTCGTCTCGTGTCAATCACGCCCGCCGTAAACACTCAGAGAAATTACATCGCGTTATTTTATGTAAATGCATAAATATGTACTCTAAGTAAAATGTGATAATAATAACCTTCTTAGCTGTCAATCCGATTCGCCACGCCACAATCACGTGGAAACTCTGAATAGACTCTACCATCCACGGCTTGCGCGGTCACACCCAAAAACCTACTTTAACTTGCGCCCCGTAAGGTTGAATTTTGGGCGAATCGTCTTCCCTCCATACACCGGCATCCATGGACTTTATTTACACAGCGATAAGGTCGCAAACGGCCCACACCCGCGGCGCAGATAGGAATCTCTCCGAGCGAGCCGGTGACCGCTGTTATAATGACGATGTCGGCAAAGAACTCATTATTCATTTTTTTAATACAGTGTTTTGTTGAAACGACATTTTCACTAGTGTAATCACGATTTGTACAGGTAATATATCAAGGGAATAAATGCGACGCTATCGCCGGGCGGTGAGTGCGATGGTCGATTTCAATTTGTCGCGAGCGTCGTGACGCGCCGCTCCGTCTTACTTTGGATGCGATTTACAGAGGAATGCGTCTGCGGCTGCCAGCGTTGACACTGAGTGGTCATTAAGCTGTATCTATGAAGTGGGGTACATGTGTATTTATGTATACTATTTTAATTGCAACTATGAAGACTGTCTGACTATTGATTGCAAGCGTGACTGCCTATCGAGTGGTCCTGGGTTCAAATCCCGGTTCGGTACTGTTGGATTTGCCTAACTTAGTAGAGCATTATCTCGGAGTCTGGACTCGTGCCCGGTGCATGGCAATGCTCTCACCAATTCCATATTGGGACGTAAATGTAACTTGTGCACTGTGCGAGTTCTACAATCTTCTGCATACCTCTTGGTGGACTACAGGCGTTATGTTACGTTGAAGTTTTTTAAAGATTTTCCATCTAGTTGATTAATTTATAGTGTAGGTTGTAAGCGACCAGCCCAAGCGCCTCCATATAAGTTTCTTACAAGCGTCTCCAATATCAACTCGTAATCAGGTAGGATGTCATATTGTTTTCATAAGCTTCTTCCGACAGCGATGCTAACGATAAACAGGTGTGCTGTAAAATATATTTTAACACGGTTTCATATCATGTTATAATAAAGAGGAAAATAAAAATATGTTTTAAATTGGATCATTGGTCGCGTTGGTTGCTAGTGCGACTGCCGATCAGGAGGTCCCAGGTCGATTCCCGGGTGACGCGCTGCATAATTTTTCTAATTTAGATTCTATAGCAGTGGCTCGGAGTCTGGATATATGCCCGATGCATGGCAATGGCCTCACCACCTATTACATAGTGGGACGCAAACGTAATCGGTGCAACGTCGGAGTGTTCTGTATTCCTCTGCCTAACTGCTCGACAATTACAGGCGTGAAGTTGCGATTATATTTTAAACCAAACCATTTCTGGTGAATCTTGATAGTGTACTATACTTCTCTGCCTACATTTTTGGCAAAATACGGGCGTGTCAGTTTCCAACCAACCCGCACTTGGCCAGTGATTCTGACTGAAATTTTAATCATTCCAATTTTAAGATCCGCGCGATGTTGTAATGGTATAATAAAAGCGTTGATGATCATTGTTTTGGTCACGCGGCTCCTTTCAGAATAATAATATCTTGGGATTTCTCAAAACTAAAAACAGTATTTATCATGGTATGGCCATTTTTTCTCATTCGTGGAAAAGCACAATTACCAGCTGTGGGATATTAAGACAGACAGACAGATGTAACTTTGATTGAAAACAAAAACGAATTATCCTACTATTGTCATTTGAAAACGTTACAAAATAACGACCCAACGATACGAGTGGTGATAAATGAACATTAAAATAAAAACCAATTCTCATACACCAATAACACGTAAACATTCACATACAATAAACAAAAAATTTAAAGCTTTTAACTCACAATACAATGTATTTGAACCGCAACAAATAATAGTTTCCGACTGTGCGTGTGAGTTACGACCGCGTACCTCATACTGTCCATTTTATATATCCTCTTGAAAAAATGTTTATGAACTTTATTTTATTGTACATAAGGTTGTGAATAATTTAAATAAGGATCATATAAAACTGGTCGGGTGTGTAAAGCAGTGAAAATCGCGCCAGTGATGGCTCAATCATCGACCAGCCGCGTGTGTTAAAGGCATAGAACGGACGTGTCGTCGCCAAAACAATTTGCGCCTACAATGTGCCGCGTTGCCGTGTCTGCGTGTTTTTATTACGTTTTCACACTTGTGAACCTGCTACATAGGACGTGGGGAGACTTTAAATTCCATAAATTATATATATTTCAGTGTTCTTCGACCAAGATAGATCTATTGTGATATTTTTGTTTATGTATGAAAATTTTGATGAGATATTAACGACGTTTATAACATTATGTATATGTACAGATACATTTCAAAAGTTGAGTGATATTCGATAAAATTAAGTCTAGGCAGCGCAAGTTTAACAGTTCCATCATGTTATGGTCATGTCACAGAAAACCTATGAGTTTTGATGTAAAATTAAAATTGATTGTACGATCACGAGAGGACACGAGCGAAATGTCTTTTCAAAGTGGACGAGGTATATTACGCTTAAAATTTAATAAATAAAAATCCTAACTATCCAGTTAGGATAGTTAGGATTTTTCAAAAAGATATCCATCTTACGTTCTTGGTAGGTATCGTGCCTGAACCCTAATACCTAAATATAAAGATAGTAAATCAATAGCAATATTATAATTATTATATTTAATATAAAATCTGGAATGTAATGGTTTTTACGTGTAGAAATAATGGCAGATAAAATGGTGACAATACAACTGTAAGTACAGTGTTAATGTTGATAACCGCTGAAGCCGAGGAGTCCAAGAGTCATCTAGCTGAAGCACCGAGGGTACCGGCTGGTGACGGAGTCAGAAGTCTCGGGAGCCGGCGCACCGCTCTTGAGTGACTGACCAACGTTACGTCAGACGTCACATTTCTATAAGTCAGTTTAGAGATGTTTATCAATTAGCAGTCTTTGCTCACCTTGTGAGGAACTTTGGCTTAATTATATAAGAATTGTATTCTTATTATTTTTACATAGTGGGACGTTAACGTAACTGGTGAATCGTGGGAATGTTGGATTACAGGCGTGAAGTTACGTTTTTTTTTACTATCAATAGCAAATTAATCAAATTATTGTACAATTCGAAGTCAATTTTCAAAGTAAGCCAATACCAAAGGCCCGAAGTCACGACTGATACACGAACTATTTAATAAGATGATCTCAATAGATTTTGTAAAGAAATCTCTAGATTAGATAATGATAATGATCGAAGTAAATAAGCGAGATAGTTTTAACCAGTGGATAACGAGAAATGAGTTAAATTGTTTACGGCTTACGAAATCCAATCTATAGAAAAGTGACTATAGAAAGTTCAGTGACAATAATAGTACTATAATTAATATCGGGGAATATACGAACATCTGATTCCTAAGTAGACATATACTTGTGCTTATCATGTTTGTTTGTCTGTAGTCGTGACACACGTATCACCACGCCTGCAATCCTCGAAGAGGTAGGTAGAACACTCACCTTTCACCAGTTACGTTTACATTATAGTCTTTAGTCAGAATATTTAAATTTAGAACAAATGGACCAGACCGGTTCTATTTTTAATTTATAGACTATTATTGTGTATAAGAGCGCTCATAGGGGAGACTTTTGTCCAGCAGTGGAGTGATATAGGTTGATGATGTATTGTGACTAACGATCATTAAATATCAATTACGATTCTACTGCAAGGAATTTAATTTATCTCGTACGCGTTTTAAGTTTAAATATCACTCGCTATTACGGCGAAGAAAAACATCGTGAGGAAACCTTGAGTCCAGAAAAAAAAAAGAATTGTTCTCTAAGGTGTGTGAAGTCTGCCAACCGCGCTTGGCCAGCGTGGCAGACTACGGCATTAACCCGCTCATTCTCTGAGCAGACCCATGTTCCAACAGTACAACGATAGAAGGGTTGATGTTTGAATGTTCAGAACTCCCGCGCTCCTTCATAAGGCTCGTCAAGGCGCACCGCTGTACCGCCGTTTATTTGTCCGACGCTACAGTCATAATCCTTCACGTTCTTGCAAGAAACCTGTATCCTACAGTGGAAAGAGACAAGTGTAGTTAATGATGATGATGGACTGACGACGATGAGTTTGATGATGATAAGTTAATTATAATAAGTTGATGATGATAACTAGATGATGATGATAAGTTAATAAGTTTTTGTTTATTTTCATTTTTTTTGTTGGGTTAGGCTGACTGGTTTCGGGGATTTACGATGTATTTCTTCATGAGATCTCTCCAATAGTACCTAGGTCGCGGCGGAGAAGTCTCAAACATGGCATGATGGGTTAAGTTTTTGTATAATTTATTCATGTATGTACATAGGGCATATAATGTTCAGTTATATAAAAGACTTCAATTCAGGATATTTCATTTAAAAGGAACAACTATATACCCAACCTATGATTGACACCATCTTATTCCTGATTATGTTACTGTATATATATACTATTGAATAAATACTTAGGTAAATATATTTAAGAAGTAATGTGCACTGTATGCGAGTCCACGTTTTTGCGTCATATTAGTTTAATATAAATTGCTTGAAGTGTTCGGTTCCTGTGATAACTTGAATTCAATCAACGTTGAATATTAGGGTTCACACAACATTTTCTCGAAAAATCGCCGAAAATATAACATTCTCCATGTTCACGGATTTCTATCAAATTTATCAACCTTAACAGATAGAGCAATTGAATATTTATAAGTAGCAGGTGTGTTTTGAAAATTTTTAAAAATGTACATAACCTGCCTAATGTAGAGTATATAATTTTTGAAAAATATACGCCAGATATCCGGGTACATGTGCCTAGAGTCGGGCGTTTATCGGCGAATCTCGGCGAGCAAGTGTTAAAGTACGCCGATAGAGCGATCACATGATTATAGTTAATAGAGACCGCGCCGGAGACGTCTTACTCTACCAGTCGGGTGAAAGCACATGTTGTGGAGTCGTTTGTTGTAGAGTTTTCTTTGTAAATACAATAAAATAACGTGACATCACGCCTGTTCTCTGCGAAGAGGTAGGCAGTGGAAAATAAATTATTTTCCAGTTACTATTAGATTTTTATTATATTCTATTAGAAATTTCTAGCAGTGGCAAATGACTCACCCCCTGTTCTATGGTGAGACGTAAACGTTACTGGTGAATCGTGAAAGTGTATTACATTCCTCTGCCTATCTCTTGCTGGATTGCCGGCATGATGTAACGTTTAGTGTTTCGCAGTGTATATATGAGATAAAGTATAAGTTAATTGTTAAACACCCTACTTTTATACTCTTGGTAAATGTATTTTATTTTATTAGAAAAGTTTAGAATAGCAGATGTATTTTTATAGCAAGCAAAGAGATGTTTACATTTATGTAAATGAACCCATTACAAATCGTAATGCACTAATTAACCATTGTGATTAATTAACTTCAATTTTTTGAAAAACATTGAAGTTAATGTGTAGATACTATTTTTATCATCTCTTCTCTAACATAGAACAAGCACGATATATTTGTAAGGAAATAGATATTATCCCTTTGTACTCTCTACTCACATTTAGCGTGCCGTTACCGCTATTAATATTGAATAATTGAAATTAAGTTTCATCATTATCATCAGCCTATTGCAGTTCACTATTGGACATAGGCCCGCTCTAGGGTTATGCTAGTAATTTAAGATTATTGAAGTTCAAAAGAAATGCCTTGCAGTGTTCAGAAACATGTGCATTTACCCGGACATACCTCGCGCGGCGGGGAGCGCGCGCGCCGCGGGACCTCTCGTTATTAGCACCTCGCGGCTCAAAGAGCGCCGCCTCCCTCGCTCCCCCCCCCCCCGCGCCCCCTCACGCAATCTGTCAGTCTGTCAAACCGAATTAGATAAGTGAAATAATTTTAATTACGATCAAAGAGCCCTTTCGAGTTACCGACGGAGGTGTGAAAGGAATCGTGCGCGCCGCGAATGTGATTTTTTCGCGCTGAACCTAAATTGATTAGGGCGTGTTTTTTTTGTTGTTGTTTTGTTACGTTGATTTCTGCATTGCTGGCGCAATGGTGGTTCCGGTTTGGGGTCCGACACTCAGGTCGGGTAGTGTTTCTGGGTTTTTCGAACTCTGAGAAGAAGATTCTGAGAAGAGAATTCTGAGAAGTGGCTCGGAGTCTGGATATGTGCCCGGTGTACGGCAATGGGCTCACCACCTATTCCATAGATGGAGGTAAGTGTAACTGGTGATATGTGGGAGTGTAGTAAAGTTTTCGCTTACCCCTTCGGTAAAATACAGGTGTGATGTTATGTATAAATTTGTTTTATGCCTTAGTTTTCTCGATTCATGTGTCTGTCAGTCACGGTGAACAATCGTAATGTACTTTACATTTACATACGTTATTTTATTTGCTACCGCTTTGTTTTATAAAGAAAATGTTTAAAACATGTCAAAAGTTTCAAATATGTTACGCAAGGGATGAACGCTGTCTTCTAAATAAAGTCATAATATGTGTTTTAAAGAAACTGCAATTAAAGTGAATGTAACTGCAGGCTTTAAAACTACGCTTCCCATGTTTGGATGATCGTTTATAATTAAAAAAATAAAAGCATCACGGAGCCAGCCGCGGCGAGAGCGGCTGACCGCCACGACTAAGCAGCGTGGATTAGCCAACTGGTAGGCACAAATGACGTTCCAAATTCAAGATGCGCGCGCGCACCGCCGATTGGCCGCCGCTCCGCCCAGCGGGCGTGGGGAGACAATGGCCCCGGCACAGATAATTGTGATTAACTACGATGTATAGATAGCGCGGCAAAAACGGCGCGGTGTAAGGTGCGATGTAATTTGGGAATTACATTTCGGCTCCCGCTAACAGTGCGCCGTCGTTAGAGCTTCGAGATTGTCGGAGTTCAATTCGCTTATTAACAACGTTAAGGATTTTTTTTTCTTACATGTCCATTAAAAGTGCCGTAATGGATTCGTTATTCAAAATTTTAATTTCATAATATTTTCTTCTTTGAAAGAAGTATTATTATTTTCATCACAACGGTTCTCTTAGAACGTCAAAAATCTGTGTTTTCTTAGACCTAACGTCCTCTTAGAACGTCAAAAATCTGTTTTCTTAGACCTAACGTACATCTTTGATTTCACATACGAAGAACGAAATATGCTGGCTTCGAGACTTTCTGTGTTTCAAAGTATCTATAAATAATATTGTCTCTAATAGATATTACAGCTCGGTTATACATACACTATAATAAAGACACATAAATTGAATATAATGATATGAAAATAAAGTAGATACATTCATAAAATTTAACGAAATTGACCAAAAGGCTAGAATCCACTGTGGCATCAAAATGTCTTCCAAACCTTTTAAAATGTCGGTTGACAAGGAAATGTCAAGTCCTCGTCATTAAATCCTGAGCACTTAGATTAACAATCTTGTCTATTGGCACATAGTATCAATTAAATTTGGTTAAGCATAGAGTAAAGAATAAAAAAATTCCGTAAATGGTAAATAAGTTGCAATTAAAATATAGAATAAAATGTGCAATTATTATTATGCTAATATTTAATCAACAGATCAAGTGTCCTATAGGCATTTACCTGTCCATACTTAATCCGACGATAACACGCAAATATTTTAATATTTGTTTTAGTACTAATAATTCGAAAACATAGGACCATATATCAAACGCCATGATAGCGTAGCGTCCTCTCGTCCCGCGTCAACGGCAACATGCGAATAATTAATTTGAACACGTCCGGGTAATAACATAATAGTTAATGATAACTAGTCTCTTCCCGCGGCTGAGTGAGTGCCGGTAAGTGGGATGCGTGTGCCTTTAAGTCGCGTCATTACGAGCTAAATGTTCTTACGTGGAATTACTTCAACTCGAGTAATTGTCGTGTACGATTCTGTACCGTATGTCTGAGTATCCAGACAGATCTGTCTTTACTGTCATTCAAATGCATATAATTTCCATCGTTTGAATTTGGAATAATTACAACTTGTACGCTCCTGACGTGGTAATGATGACGCTTTAAAATGTGCGCGTAAATTGTTTCAGCGAAAACAATTTTCGCTTTTGCACACGTGTAATGGAACGTTTTTTTAAAGGTTCTTCCGTTTCAAATTGAGAATTTTGACATTGAGGTAAATTAATTTTCTTTCAAGGAAAATAAATTGATCTGATATAGGTATGAGGATAGAGATATTTGGTGCTGATATAAGAATATTTTTTTTATATTCTGACTCAAATTATTAAATGTTAGGACTGTCGTTTTAAAAATAACTTAATCATAACATCACGTAATGAAATCCCCGAAAATGTAGGCAGAGGGATGTAGTAAGCTCCCACGGTTCACCAGATACCTTTACGCCCGACTATTGAATAGGTGGAGAACATATCGCCACACACCGACACATGTCCAGACTAGAAAGAAAATAAAGAAAGAAATAAAATAGCTTTAATCACATACAAATACGGCAGCATATATGTAAGCACAAAACAGTTTGAAATATGAATCAAACAAAGAAAAAAAAATACAAAGAAAAAATATATGTATTATACAAAAAATAAAAATAAAGTCACTTTTAGAAAATCTAAATCAGAAAAGTCCAATAATGTTCGAACGGGAATTTGACACCAGGACCTGTCTTACGCGCTTACAGCCAACACAACCGACGAAGCAGTTCGTTTTTAAAATGTCCATAATTACACAGTTTCCCTGCAAACAGGCTGTTAGTCAGCAGTAAACCTCAAACCGTACGGAACGAAATGTTGCTAAGCCGGCAAACAACGCAGCCATCTTTGTTACTGACAGTTTTGTTACTGACAGTCTTACATCTGTAAACAGGCGTCAACTTAAATTTAACTACCCCCAATCCAAAGCGTTTCCAAATTATCTCTACTGAACACACGTTATGAGCACAACTTCTCAAGCAAGTGTAAGTTTAGCAGTGGGCCGCAATAGGCTGATGATGATGTACCTTAAGTGCGTTAGTGTGCCTTTGAATAGATCAAAGTAGAATTAGGTAGCCGGATATTGGAGATGCCTTTGTCCAGCAGTGGACATACAATATTCATAACCACGATAATGACGATACAGAAAATTCTGAAATATAAAAAATCAACGAAAATACTAAATATATATATAAATGTATATAATGCACGCTTGTTTAAAATTATTAAGCGTAATATCTTGAGCAGTTATATCAATTTATTACAAGTATACTAATTAGTTCGACCACCCAATAGTCTTAATAATTTATTAATAATTACAAAAACAAACCTTGTAATTATGACCACTTTATTACCAACATGACATGTGGCTATCGTTATAGTCGCTTTATTTAGTATAAAATTCATTGTTATAATCGTACTGAGTTACAATTTACACTTTGTACATAAAACCTTATAACTAGTGTCGGTTACTACTGTAGGAAGCTTGACTCGCAGTCTAACTGCACTCACATTGACGTGATGTCAAGCACGCACATGTTCCCTCTTTAAGTCTGGTCACGTGATGCCTGTCTGACCGCACTCGACCAGCAACCAGGACTAAAGAGTTAATCCATCAGTGGAATCTGAATTAATGAACAAGTGAATTCCTCAACAGTGGAACGATCAGTGTTCACCGGTGACATTAATTAACAATAATTATTAAAATGCTGCTGATTGATTAATTAACATTAATGAAAACCGTGTAAACAGCCTCTCGAATTAACTAAAAGTTGCACTTTAATTATAAGCTCTTTTGGTGTTGTTATATCATAAGGTTAATATTGAAAGATTCGCGTGTTCGCGAACCCAGCTTGGCCAGCGTGGCGGACTATAGCGAAAGCCTTCTTGTACTGAGCGGAGTTAGCGGTTAAAAAAATTAAAGATTTTCCGTTCAGATAATAGGGACGTTTACAGAAAATATTACCCGATAACCTCGACCAACCCCCGGCGATCGGTCGGGAACATGGCGAGGTGTGATTTAGCGCGTTTATTCAGTGCTTTTTTTCTGTCTGTACATACATACGACCGCTTTGAGCCGCCGCGTGTCGTGCGAGGCGCTGCAGCCACATGCACGAGCCAAGTGTTCACTTCGCATTTAATAAATTGCGCGCGAATTTTGTTTTGATATATAGATATATCGCACCTTCACATACTAGTACACGAGTGAGCGATTTGTTGGTGCTTGTTTGAAATGATGTTTATCGCTTTTATACTAGCGCTTTTCTGTTTCCATTCCACATGAACGTACCTGGTGAAGTGTGAGAGTGTATAAATACTCCGCAGACAGTTATAAAATAAATGTATTACTTCTGCCTGCCTCTTCGGGGAATACGGACGGGAATGACGTTGTATCTTAGGTTTTATAGTTAAAAAAACGACACATCGCGCCCGTAATCCCCAAAAAGATAGGCACAAGTGATGAATTGATTTGTATAATTGTCTGTCTGACGATAAGTACTTCAATTTGACTTACAATTATAATAGTTTAAGTATGATGAGTTGTTGACTGTACGTTATACACGAATGCTTGCTCTTTCTGCCCCCACATAGGTGCTTGATAATAATGTTGACACGAGCGACGCTGATGCATATAAGCGGGGAAGATTAATAATTGCAATTATTAATGTTCTATCAATATAGATAAATCGATAGAGAATAAAATAGAAATACGCTAGTATATTCGCCAAGGTTGTTGATAGTTAACAATTTGTAGAGTTCACCATTACGAACGCGCGCCACACAGATGTGCATTAATTATATGAATTTCTTAACTTTCGCATATTTATGTAAAGTACATATGCTATGAGATTGAGGTAAAAGTAAAAATGTAATGAACAAAATAGCTAAAACATACGAAAAAATCGAAAATATCATGATTATTCATTAAATGTTATTTATAGTTTGCTATTTTCTATATCTTTTCTTAGTGTGAGAAGAGTTAAGGTTATGAACATGAAAGAATCCATGTAAATCTCAGATACGGGAGGAGCTCAGTACCTGTGGGCAGTCTGTGGGTTGCGATCTAATCGTGTCTCCCAACAGCCGACCGTTTACAAATCACTGCGACGCCATTGTTGGTGCCACACAAAAGGTACCAGACCGAGAATCGAACCCAAAATAATAACAATAACAGTCAATTGGTGTTTGTCCCGGGCCGACGGCTCGCGGTGCTGACATTTTTTTGTTACGGTACAAATTGGTGATGATACTTGAGGTTTTTTATTTGTTATTGTGTTATAATATATAATAGATCTTTTGTTCGGCTGTTTCGATGGCTTCAAGCGTGATTGCTGATCGAGCGGTCCCATCTTCGATTCCCTGGTCGGGTACCATAGGATTTTTTGAATCTACATTTCCTAGTCGAGTCTAATAATAACTCGGAGTCTGAATAACGTGTGGTTAATGGCTATAGGTTCACATCTATTCCATGGTGGGACGTAAATTCGAGTAGTGGAAGTGTTCTATGCTTTTCTGGCCACCACTAGGAAGATTATTGGCGTTATCTTACAGTCTAATTAAAGTTCAGATATTAAGACATCAATAATTAAAACATACAAATTTTTCAGTTTTTTGAAAAAAACATGTTGCGAATGTTGAATCTATTTAAAGAACTTTCATTCTGAGTAGTCAATATTGGATT
>DWEI01000103.1:0-28956 GCA_018245875.1 Mysoria ambigua | reverse complement strand
GAGTCCCACATACCCGTCGGGCTCCCCCGAGCTCGGTGGGATGCGTAAATGCATTTTCCTGACGAAAAAAAAAAAAACAAAAAAAAAGGCAGTTCAACACACAACGTTTACCTAAAAAACGGTGATTGAATAAAATTGTCTGACTTTATACGTCAAACTTTGAAGTATATAAAAGCAAATATTTTAAAATTGAATACTTATAGTAAATCAATAACTGATAGTAAAATCGCTATACCATTTTGTTATTTGTAGCCACAACAGTTCACAAAATGTGAGTATCTAATTTTATTTTAATCGCGTGAAGCGAGTACCTACATACACAATTATTTTAAAATCAACCTTGAAGTAACTTGAATTTTATGACAGAAACTGTACGAATAAAAAGACGATAATTAATTCGTCGAATTTTTAAATAAGCATTTAAAATTCTGACCCAATCTTTTTATAAAACGGGTCGTTAACAAGTTGTCTACTCATAGGTATGTCGTATACCTAGGAGACAACTTTTTGATCTTTTTTCACTGAACCGACAAACTCTGAAGATACGAGGTTAGAATGACATACACAAATATTTTACAATAACTGTTGAAACAGCAAGCCTATAAGTCAAAAACCATCTCTAGATTAGTTGCGAATGACTGTGTTTATGGTTATTTGGGATTGAGACATCACGATTTTGATAACAAGAGCCCCCATTTTAACGCAACACGTTGCATAGTTTCAGTTCGCGACAACCAGTTCACGATATTGTAAACAATTAATAAACAAGTTACGCTTACGTGTGTGGTAGGTAGTTCCAACACTTATCTATTGTTATTGGACGGACGTTGAACCAGCGCGTGAATGTACTCAGTATATTAAAATACCCTATCGCAATCATCAACTTTGTTCCTATAAAATGATCGCCTCATTAATACTCATGAAACATTACATTTTGAAATCAGTTTTTATTAGACATTTTTCATTTTGCGTTTTATATTAAACGTATGCCATTAATGTAGACAAAAAAAATATTTGTCGGATAGTCTCGTTTTTATTGAATAATTTCCACTCACCTGTGAATTACGACGACCGTTCCTCGCCATGCCGCCGTACTTCGCTGTTTTCGTATCTAACAGTTTCTCCTTTTGCAACACATTCGATTGGACTGAATTTTTATTCAACTGTTTAATCATTATTTACACAATTTTTTATTATTATTTTCAATTTCTTCGTATGTTTTTCTTTATATTTATTTAACCCCACGAGCAACACCTACACGACTTATGTTCCCTCTGTTTGAGACAATGCAAAACTGATTCGCTGTGAAGTCTTGGCAGTTCACACAAAGATAACACTGTCCTGTCTTGGGTACATTTTATTTATTCTACACACGAGCTGTTACTTGCTCACTTATCCATCGTTTGTTATATAAATTGATTTATATATTATTTCTTTCTTCTACGCATTTATTATTCGAAGCAACATGTTACAAATTTCGTTACAATATCGAACGTTCAATCCTGAATGTCGCGTACTATTGTGTTATTCGTGAGTTTAAATTAAATGTCATCATACAATTAAACATGTTTACCTTAGATAATAGCGGCTAAAAATAAATGTTTTCGTTATTTGGTATACGTTGAGGCCAACAAATTATTTTGAACGATTGATGGGCCACTTCCATGTAAGAAGACTCAACAGCTAGTTTTCTAGAAGGAAAATGTTTTTTTTTTATTTTCATACCAAAATGCAATAAAAAAGCTAATTCAGATAGTGATGAGACCTATTCTTCCCAGGTTCAATTATTGTAGTTATTTTGTCGTATTTGAAAAGTATTCCCAGACTTCCGGTAACGCAGCAAAATACTAAAAATTTACGTGTTAAACCTAATGTAGTAAGAACTGATAACACCTTAAAGTTAATTAAGGTGAAAAAGATCATAGTAAAAAAAATAGCAATGCAAAACGAATTCATTAAGAACTGATATGATAAAAAAGGAGGTAGTATAATAAAAAAACTAATGTGTTACTTTTAAATATTAATATTATTTGTAGCAATTAATTACACGTCGCTACTACTTTCAGTTTTTAGTTCACTTTAATGTCATTATATTACTGATGAAAAACCGTGAACCTAATTATTCAATACCAAAGAAATGTATGAAATCAAATTAATGAAAATAGACGTTATTACAATCACTATATTATCGGCAATCCAGGTCGGTTACAAGGCAGACAAAGAGCGCTACAGACCTGAGTTACTTCTTCATTCATCTCTCTTGTAACTATCTTTCTTTCTTATATTTAATAATTTACACACGCGATTTGTTTTAGAATGCTCATAATTATCTCCAAGCCGGCCGGATATAAATCAGAGGGCGTTAGGAGACACGTGTTAGTTATTTTCCGTCGATTCTAATATTGATTATTAAATGGATAAAATGTTACAAGTTTGTCAGCAATCAGCTTATCGTCTAGTGTACTTATAGTATAGTATATGTGATATTGATGTATGTAGTGAAATAAGCAAACTTGGTGAATGCGATCATTTAGACGAGGAAAATCATGAATATAAAATTTCAGATGTGAAATAGGTGGTGAGCCTATTGCCATGCATCGGGCACATTTCCAGACTCCGAACCAATACCAGACAATTTAAATTAGAAAATGTTGTAGTGTTCGGCCCGGGAATCGAACCCGTGACCTCTCTTTAGGCAGTCACACTTACAACCAACACGACCAACGAGAATCAATAATAATCAACACTAGTATTGAAAATTTAAAGTTAGGTAAACCCAATACTATTTTTTCCTCAACCAGGACTCAAACCCAGGACCTTCCGCTGACAGTCATACGTGAATTCTTTACACCAACGAACCAGCATAAAAGGAATGCATGCAACGTAGCTAATTCTTAATACTTACACAGTTAGCTGTTTAATTCCGCTGGCTTATTGAGCCAGCTCAGTGGGTCGTTCTAGTCATATCACGACAATCATACAACCGCCCAATCAGCAGTAGCTACATCACAACCATATCATTGTCAGCAACGAAAAAGCCCTATCTCGGGACCTTCTACACACGCCATCCGCGTGTTATCAGGTACCACGTACGAGGGTAACACTACATTTCTACACTGATTCAATTCAGGATAGAAGTCTTTACAGGTAATTACAAAGTGGTAAGCAGAGATGTGCACGCTACCGTGTTCCACGAGTTGCAATTATGTTAGGAATCATAGCACGGAATAGGAGCTTAGCCCCTTCGATAGTAAATTATTAATGATACAATAAACATATAACGACATTCATACAAATACCCATTTCACTTTCAAATAGTCCACCATAGACACGACATCGCTGCGTTCAGCTGGAGCACAGGAAGCAGGGTCCCGAAAAGGTCGAAAACTAGTTGGGCCACCCATAAAACACGAACATGAATTAATTCCGTATGTAATTTTATCAGGCAAACAACAAAATTGGAATTAGGTACACCTACTTTTTCTGTATACGAATTATAATTATTTAAAACACCTAAGCAAACAAACGTTGCCCCACAACATGTTTGCCATCACATCATATGTCAGCTACACACATACACATACACTTATCGTCGATACGAGATATCTACACAAATTACAAGATAGACGAATAATTCAAATGTTTCGTGTGTTTTAAGTGCAGATGTATGACTAATAGAATCAAAATAATGCCACAAAATTTACTTTTTTCCTGTTTATTTAGTTTGTATCATCTCGTCAAATGCTTTACGATATAATCAGAGAGAATGAACTGCCAAATATCTTTGTGCGTACGATCTTCACGTGTTTAGTTGACATTTCTCATTTTTTTACACATTTTTAATTATTATTTAATATAAGCTTAAATATGTTAGATAATTTTAGAGATCTATAAAGTCTTCTAAGGCGTGTGAAGTCTGCCTACCCGTACTTGGCCTCCAGATACTCTAGATACTCTAGTAATGGTCAAATAATTATATGACATTAAATCGATACAAACATATATAATTGTGATGTGGTGGCCACTGCTAAGACCATAAAGTTTATCGGAACAATTGAGAAATTCCCAAAATATGTCTGCATGCATGCAGAGTAGTGACTGGAACGAACTTGTCAAATGTGTAAGGACAAAGATATTTGGCACTTGATGCTCTCTGCCTACCCCTTAAGAAACCTGGTGTAAGATTTAATTATGAAATAACGATAACAGGCGATATCTAATTTTAATTTAAGACAATCCGCGTAGACGTTACCAAACCGGTTAATAATAAAAGATCAGAATATAACAGAAAAGTAAAGACATCTTAGACATAATTACACACAAAGCAGTATGCATTAACTCAACCTGAAAACTGAGACGGCTGTGTTTCAATGCCACGAAACACGCAAAGGCGGGACTTATTCATGAAAAACAAACACGCTTGAACAAGTCTTTCAAAATATACCTACATACGTTTGCTGACTAAAGTCATGCAACATATGCACGAAAGATTTTTTACGGTAAAAATATAGAAGTGTGTACGTACCATAATAAAGTTCCCGCTTGTTTCAGCAGCTCGCGCTATATTTTGTTTCGCGTGTGTCTCGGACTGCGCTCGTCTCCGCCGTCGACATCTCTCCGGTTTCCGCGAGCCGACTGCCGTGGTGCGGCCCGCCGTACACCGTGCACATGTCGCGGCGCACGGAGTTGATAACCGTGCATATGTTTTCGATTTTTGTTCAAATTATCGCATACTATCTGGAGCGCTCGTATCAAGCATAATAGGATCAATATTTGATTAACTCGTCTAGATCGAGGGAATGTAAGTAGTAAGTATTAATGTAATATTTTGTTAATTATATCCGAAATATAAGGAATCTATATACCTATGTCTTCATTTAAAGCTGTTTGTTTCAATGTTGAAATTTTTTGATATATACTGTTAGTATTTACTTATTTATTAGGTGTTCTATGAACTATTTAGCAACCTCTGTTAAACAAATTGAACACTTTTTATACTTCCAATGTACATGTGAAAACTGCAACCGCAAAAAAATCTTTGCTTTTCATTACTTTGTAAAGTTCAATGAGCAGGGCAGATTCGATTAGATTGTTAACTGAGTTTGTATAATTTCACGAAATTCTCCGTAGGTAAACTAATAAGACTTGTCTTAAAAGTTTTATAACTAAGTATTAAATCCAATAAAATATATACAAATTCCATCAAATAAATTCAAGTACATATGAAAAGAAATCCTTGACATACAGTAACTACAACAACTTAATAAAATTAATAGTGTCAAGATAGAGAAATGATTAACATTATTTATTAATACACATTACTTTCATGACTGACTTCACTTGATTTATTTTACTAATTCTATTTGTGTCTATGGTTCACGCGTTGATGTCTATGGACGTACGTCAAATAAATGCCACAAATTTCGTCTCGCTAAACGCATCTACTAATAGGGACCATTTTTCAATACTGTTTTAAATATCCTACACACTTATAAAATAATATTTTTTAGTTTCTTCTTAAGTACTCACTACAAACATGAAGGTAATGTGGTCATTTAAAATTAATATGTACTAAAAATTTCTATGGGTAATATAATTAATGTTATACATAATATGCACAATGTTTTGATTACTAACATAATACATTAATTATGGAATAAAAAAATAGACATCGATAGCCATCATTTTTGACATTTCAACAAACACCTTAAATGTAGAAATAATTGTTTCAGTGTTTAGGATATCAATAAAAACGATAACAATTTTATAAGGCATTTAATTGAAAATAAAAATCATACAATTTACAAATGTACTGTATGAAACCAATTTTTATTAGACGATATTAAGAGTTCCGCTTGGAGTGAAGGCAACTGCTACATGAAACATAAAACAATACCTACCTACTGCACGGGTTGTTTTTGATTGAAAGGAAAGTAGGACATAACAGCTAAATAAATACATTAAGAACAAACTAATTTTGGAAGGAAAAATATTTAATAAAATACCCCTTAGAAAGAGTGTTCATCCACGTAATATGCACAGACTCACAAGTTAAGCGAACATCAATCGAACTTTCTCGATTGACACTATCGGTGGTAAACTTCGTGTTTAGATTCATTATACAAACAGAAGAACATACGAAATAACGAACGCCATGTCACCGGTCTATTGTTACTGTATAGTTTCACAACTGGGTATTTAATGTATATTATTAATTGTGACGTTAAAACTGGGAGAATCATTTGTGAAAGTTTCGTATGCCAATGCCAAACCCCAAGGATGGACCTACGAGTGTATATCTAATGAGGGCCAGCAGTTGTTGTTGTTGATGTGTGCGTGTAAGCATGTAAGCGTGTGTGTGTGTGTGTGTGTTTGTGTATGTACGTACACACACAAACACACCCAACTAGTTTCGGAGTCGTACGAGGTCCTTCGTCACCAACTCCCGCCGATTGCGGCGAGCCAAGCCATTGCACCAATAAAACATAGGTGAGTTAAGCCGGTACATAACATAATAATGTCACAAAATATTCAACGGAGAAATACATGTGGTATCCAAAATTATACGGTAAATATAAATTTTAAATATAAATAAAATTAACGGCAAAATATAAATTTTGGTGAGATATCGTACCTGTTTTATAAAACGATAGAGACCTAATGAGTGCTGTAAATTTTTCTTTTTATGAACGAGGCCGAATTTAAAAAAAAAATTCATGAAAAAAAGGAACAATTGTTCGCAAAGTCGTTTTTGAATAGTATTCTATTTATAATAGGACTGGCTCTTTTAAAGTAAAAATCAAAATAGGAACATTGATAAAACAATGATTAAATTGAAATACATTTAATTTATACTATGAGAATGCATTCCCACACTATTTCCAGTCAATAATTTGCGCCTATATAATATCACCAACATTCCTTTACAAGGAGACATTACCTACATGTCTAACCTATAAACAACATTAAAATGAATTTGTCAACTTACATTTGTCAACAGGCAACACTACACAGCCTCTAAATTATCACTACATAACAAATCAACCAACTTTTCATTTAAAACTATACAAACAACTTAATAACAAGTAAGAATGTAAGGGAAAGAAAACACATTTAAGAAATTTTAATTATAAATCTATAAAAAACGGTACACTTGCGTATGAAAGCAAGACATCCAAGACGAGCCTTGGTCAATGACAGCGCTGGCGTGCGGCAGCGTCCGCCGATATGTTCATGTATTAACCCTAGGTAAAGTTATGTGCTGTGATAAAATATTATTGTATTTTTTATAAAACATGATGCTAGAATTCTCGCAGTTGTGCTTTACCTCAGAAGAATAATTAGAAATTATACATACAATAACAGTGTATTAAAACGTATTTGAATAAGTTTGATATAAAATTAAAAAGAATAAGAGAGTACTAAGAATTGAGCCATACCACTAAGCTAAGTTCAAATCAAACTTATATTTCAAGATTTATTAGTCAATTTAAAAATATCTTTTTTATTCTGAACAACTGAAAAATATTAGAATAACAATTAGTTGACATGTTAAATGCTTAACTTTGCAGCAAAACGTGGAAGGTAACACAGCTAATGCTTGAAACTTGTTTCTAAAACCAATGGTTTTCAAAAGGTCCTCAAATCTTAATGTACAAAATAGTCAACATTAATCAGTGTCTTCTGACCAATATCAGAAAATACAAATGTGGGCATTAAAGCTTTAAGAACATTTACTGTGAAATGTAAAAAAAAGTTTTTATATGTAATTCGGATTCTTTTATGAGGGACGAGTACAAACTATAACTAATTTCCAAGCTTAGACATGTGCAAGTTCAATGTATGACACTCATCAACATGGGTATGTCAACTTGGACGTGTGTGTCATCCATCAAAGTTAGAATGTTAACCGTAAAGTTGTACTCCTTATCTATTATTAATTAAACTTATTTACAGTTACTTTAAAGTCCTATGCATTTAGAAGAAATTTGAAATTGGCCCTTTGGGGCGTGGCCCTGAAAAAATATTTTAAATAAGTTTTTTATAGCGAAGCGCAAATTATATACACGAACATGGGTTCAATGAAACAAATATAAGTCACATTTGTGTGGTTTATATTATTGGATTTTTTTATACTTACTAAGGACGCAGCAGCCGGACGCGACTCAGTCCTACGTGTGTTAATACTTTCAAGACACTGGTCCATATTTTAATCATATTATTTCCATATTTATATTCTCACTGGGTAAGCGACGTGTTCAACACTTATTAAATTAGTTTAGAGGAAAATAATTTAAAAAAATGAAGAAAAACATCGCACAAAAACCGCAGCAGAACGCATTTTGCGCAGTCCATGTGTGTAGACACTTACCGGTACACGTTGATGTCCCTATTTCAAAACGTCACTGTCACGCCACGAATGTCACACGTGACAAATGACGTTAAGGTTTCCTCATACAATAGATAAATGCATTAAAACACTAGATTTTATTAAATCAAATCCCACACATGACATCATAAAATTTTCATAATAGACGAGTGTACTGGAACGTTCCAGATGGTTCGACGCTTGGCAGAAAACACACACGTGAACGTCAAGATCTGTTCGTGTTCCATATAAGAAGAAAATAGCCATAGAAGAGTGTACTAAAAAGGGTGCCGAGTGAAACGTCACAAATGACGTCATTACATCGAAGGCGAGAGTGAGAATGTTCCAGACGGCTACGCGGGCAGCGCGCGGCCGCGGCGCAGCAGGTGGTGCGCCACGTGCTCGTACGTGAGGAACGTGAGCATGGTGGCGGGCACCACGCGCACGAGGCTCGGCTTCAGCCCCTTGTAAAACCCGCGCCAGCCCTCGTGTCTGCGAACAACGCGTACATTGCCGTTTAGTCAAACGAGAACCCATACGGATCCGCATATAACGTTTATAACTTACCGGAATCTCATATTTGGGTTCGGACGCGATAAGTTACCTTACTTTAATTATTATTATTATTCGGAGAAAATTTTGAATACATTGTATATAAATATATTGTAATGTTTCGTATTGCGAGGAATATAAAAAATGCATTGCAGCGTATTTACGAATATGTAACTACAAATCGTATCCTCGATACGCCGAAGGTTTGTGGGAAATAAAGAGGCCAGTATCAATTTGCTATCATTTATTGATCACACAAATTGAATAGGCGAGATGAAACAGTGGAAATCTAGCGATAATATAAAAATATATATATTTATAATATATATGATATATGTCTTAGTAATAAAACTGTGGCCAGCCACCGAACAAGACATAATAAACACTAAGAACGTATGCAAAAATTCATCTAACAGTGCCCTTCCAAATTTCATCGCCGTCAGTTTTATTTGGTGTAAATTTTTATTCCGCCCTCGATTCACACATGTCAATAAGGTCCCCATCGCATGTCTTCACTAGCGAATGTCAACCCTAAATGTAATACAAATAAAGTCAATTTCAAATAGACCGAGTAAATCCACTTGTATTTTTTTTCTTCGTTCACACTCAAACGTTGGAACGGTCAAATTTTAAATTGGTAATTTTAAGACGATTTCATACAACTCATGGATTCATTTTACATGCTACAGACAACTTTCAACATTGTTGCGTACGCACTAAGGTCCATAATAAGTTAGCTACATAATTACTGATATGCGTGAACCGATCCTAATCAAGAACTAACGTGAAAACTTAATATCGATCATTTTTTTAACCGATTCTACTTAATACCAGATTCTTCTAGATTGAGCTAAGTTTATGGAGTAAGACGAAGATGACGAAGAATAATTAAAATACTTTGCCCGCTTAGTAATAAAATATTAAACATTTTTCAAAACTGCCGCCATCAAAATCCATGAAAAATGTACATGGACTAAATGATTTGATAAAGGTCCGACATCGCATCTATATATTATTAAGCAGACATAGTAATATAAAAAGTTACGAACAATTCAAAAATTTTAAACGATTTATTGAATATAGGCGGGGACTACAGCTAATATTAAGCTCTTAAGATAGAAAAGCTTCGAACTCGCGCGATACAGATACAACAATGGAAAAGACGCTCTAAGTTGCGAAGATTCAAAGTCGAAATTTCATTTAAAAAATTTTCAAGGCGAAGCTGAAACGTGTCTATCTTAATTAAAGAACCTAAACGTCGTCTCACCACACATGTAACGTTATTTTCCAAGAAAAAAATAAATAATCAAGTAATCATGTCTTTTACTGGACATAATAGGTACCGGACGTCGCTTGGAAATTGTCTAAGTACTATTATCACATTCAAAAAAAATTAAATACTAAATTGTGCTATGCGCGGCAACACCTCGCGTGTGTTGCCCGGCTTAAGTTCACAAGGAGAACAAAATCTGATGGGAAAAGTAACACTACTATAATAACACGAGATTACACAATATGGCGGCAATTAGTATGAAAAAATATATAATCACACATAATAAACACAACATATGTCGTGAGACAGGCTACAACGTACAAGGAAATGTTAGAAATAATCGTTTATTTACTAATTTAAAAAAAAATACATTACCAGAAATCAATTCGGATACGTTTACATTGTTTTTTTACGTCTTGAATATTTTTTTAAACAAAACTAAAACACATCTAACATGATCTCGTCTGTTAACAGACGATCATTTAAATATGAATTCTATCAAAACCTGTTTCACAAATACCTGCATATATAAATAAATATAA
Organism: Mysoria ambigua; assembly: GCA_018245875.1. Taxonomy (NCBI): domain Eukaryota; kingdom Metazoa; phylum Arthropoda; class Insecta; order Lepidoptera; family Hesperiidae; genus Mysoria; species Mysoria ambigua. The sequence continues at coordinate 18,221 of DWEI01000103.1, read as the reverse complement.
TCTTAAAAAACATTGTATCCTAATATGTTAAATTAATAAATTAATTACTTATACAAAATAAAACAGCACAAAACCGATAAGTATAATAGAGTCAAAGAAAAGTTACCATTAGTCAAAATATTTTGTCTCTATACAATTACAACAAAATTATATATCACAATGACATTCACAATCGATAAAATGCACTTTCGATACAATAATCTAGGCAATAAAAGTTAGATAGAAACAAAAACAAACCACAATCTATTCCCCTGTTAACATATACTCACCGCAACGAACGTGCCTGCGCAAATTCACCGAAAACAAACCCTGTGGCTGACAGATGTCACATTAGCAAGGTACAGATTATTAAAAAACAAATCGTGTCAAAAACAAGTCAGTGGATACCGGCTATTTGGCCGTGACTGACAAAGCTTAATCAAAATTTAGTTATAGTATATAAAGTAAAATACAATCAAAGATTCAATAACAATACAATACAATAGTGGTGATACGAATTTCCCATCAGATATAAGTTAACAACCCGCAATGGGGTAGGCAGGAACGGTATGCCGAACGGCCGATAATTTAGCGTTCCGTACTTATCGATTCATCGGCCCAGACTTAGCCAGATCTGTGTGACAATCGACAAGTACACGACGCGAGCCGACCCACCCCGACCGGACACCTATTGATTCGCCTAACCGCGGGCGCGGCGCCGCGCGGCCGGCTCAGTCGTTGTTAGTGAACTTCTCCCATATGAGCATGACGAGGCATATGTTGGGCGTTACATGCAGGAGGTACGGCGTGAGGCCCTTGTAGAAGCCGCGGACGCGTTCGTACCTCCAGGTGTCGGCCACGCAGTGCCACGCGCCGCGGTACGAGCGGTGCTGGTCCTGCAGCCGCGCGCGCACCACCTGGTACGGGTACGTGGCGCCCGCCGCGATCAGCTTCGACACCGCCGCGAACGTCAGGTACTCCAGCGACGTCTGCGGGCGCCGAGTGCGTGTTTAGTACCGGCCTTGCTATCGAACATTGCTCATAGAAAACGACGTTGTTTCACAATCATAACTATCATCTTTATAATCATCAGTCTATTAGAGTCTAGTATGGGAAGTAGGTCTCCCTAAAGGGGATATGCGCACAATCCCCACGCTGGGCATGCGGGATGGAGATCGCTGAACAAAGCCTCTCGTACCGCCTACGCTGCTGCCTAGACAGGCCGCGCCACACCTGACTTTGTCATTTACCTACTTATAAAGAATAAACTATTTTTGTTTCAAGAAAACTGAGACCACGTACATTCTGCATATTACAATTCATTTAAAAGAAAACTATAAGATTACTTTTGCGCTTTCCCATTCAATTCCATAAAACTTAAAGTCCCTAATTATACATTTTATTGAAGGCAATACCTTCAATTCTACGTCTTGCTCACACACGAGAACGACAAGCGCGCCGGCCACTCACCAGCTTGATGTCGATGGGCAGGTTCCGGTACTGGTTGTACCTGTTCTTCATCTCCTCGTAGGTCATGAACTGCAGCGCGCCGTGCGACACCCCGAACATGCCGGGCACGAAGCCCTGCAACGCGTTGCACACAACACACTTTTATCGTTTTATTCACGTTGGCCTTTCACCGATTGCAATACGCGCTAGATAAGCGCAGCGTAACCACAGAGCTCATCTCAGTCCACTGTAGAACATAGCCTGTCCGGCTAACAACATTCACGCTGGGTATTAGTATGCAGGTATCCCCAGTCTGCTCGTCTGCGGTCAGATAGTTTAACTGTGCCTCGTCAGCTGTATAGTCGGGCCCATCACACACAAAGTTGGCTCAAGGGCCCCAGTTGGAGATGGGACCCCACCCCATCCCCACCCACTCAACGCTTACTCTATCCCTATGCTCCGACGCATATTTAGAAACGAGAAACGCAAATGGTTTGCTTATAAAAGACTATTTTCGGCACCCATCTGGGTAGGCAGAGATTAAGGGTTCCTAGACGTAATCGTGCACAATTGGATCCATTCGAACATAAATTGAAAAATTTATCGCAATGTATGTGTGATTTATTGTGTTGAGGTATTATTACGATATCACGCCTATAATCCCCGAATAGGTCAGCAGAGTAGTACACTCCCACGTTTCACCAGTTACACTTACGTCCTACTATGAAATATGTGGTCTATTGACACACACTGGCCGCGTAAACGACTTCGAGCGTTTATTAGAAAAAGTTACAAAAATAGTGTACGACCCAGGATTTGAACCCAGGAAACTTTCGATAGACAGTCGCGCCCGCAGCGAACACGAACAATGAGGCGGTCCATTAGGCAAGAAAATTTGACGTCCAATTTTTATCTGCGATGTGATAAAGTCTAACGAGAGATAAATGTGAATATATGTAATATATATATGTATGTTAATAATATGTATGTTAATAATATGTATGTTAATAATAATCTCATAAATGACGTTCGTCTGGTCGACATCACTCTCAAGGATAAGGCCTTTGATTATCAATACATATTTCCTACTTTTAGGTATCTATAGATATAAACCGAAATAATAATATTATTTTTAAATATTAGATAACAATATTCACGTCACACTCGGTAAAATTATTATTGCGTGTTACGAATCGATAGTTACATTTATATTATCAAATGAGTATCCAAAAATACATTGTAGAAACATTAACGATGACAATAATATATCGATAAAACTTTACAAACGTCATCCGATCGCCATTCAATACAGCGTGTTCTGTTTACTCTAAAAGTTGATAAAATTCAGTAGACAATAGTTCTATGGAGTATAAAATTTATATGAAAGACAAATTTAGACTCATTTGGAACTCATAATATAGTAACAATCACATGAACGCGACTAGAACATATTAGACACGACAAAGTGAATGGAAATATCGGCGTCGACAGAGATAACACGAGGGCTTGCCCTCAATACACTAAATAACAATCGGAAATATATACCGCGTCCAGTTTTTCGCCTTCATTATTGTATTATCGCGCCGGCTTCCTTATGGGATGAGCGGAGAGTACCGAATGCCAAAACTCTATCTCTATAGACACATGTTTAAGATTTTTTCAACAATTCAATTTAGCAGCAAATTTTGCTCATTGACATCAAAAGTGCGGCTAAGGGTAAGACCCGAGTTCGATAAAGATATGCTAGCCGTTCAAATTATTTCCAAGTCATTGCTCATGATATGTCGAAATTTCGTGGGTATTTCGTCAACAAGTAAAGTATATGTGCGTGTAAAGGACACACCTACTTTACCACTTTAATTTGGCGGATTCAGAAATAATTTCGATATTATAAGACGATGGAAGCAATATTTATGATTAAGTTGATAGTGTTACCATTTTATATATTAGTAATAAGAAAATGGTAGGGCAGTTCATAAGGAAGATATACTTTGTAACAGCGAGTATGATGTTTGAAGCATCCCTGTAATCCCCGAAGAGGTAGGCAGAGGAATGTAGTGCTCTGTCACAATTCAACAATTACGCTCACATCCCTCTGTGAGGTGAGCCTATTGCCACACCGGGCACATTTCCAAACTACGAACCACTGATGGAAAAGCTAAGTTAGAAGAATCTAGTAGTGCCCGATCCGGGATTTGAACTCTGGACCTGCCGACAGGCAGTGGAGTTTGCAACCAACACGACCAACGAGGCAGTTATTGATTTAATGAAACAAAATAAATTATTACCTTTCCATTAGAGAAATCTATAAAAATAAAATTACTTAAGTAATGATTTACCGTGTTTTCATTGTCCTACGAAACAGTAATTGAACTACCAAATTTACGTTAAAAAACGAATAACACAAACAAAACCTTCCGATCTTTGAAGTAATTCACGTATTTAGTTAAGCGTTAAATTAATAGCGGAGAAATTAATTAATTTGCTCAACCCAATTAGCTTGCGTTGTGTCGATTGACGGACGCGATATAACGGCGACAGTTCCAATTACTCGTTGCTCATATCTAATAAACATAGCTCCAAAGATCGCTCGTGTTTGAATCTATAACTATCCATCTGTAAACAAAAAATACCATCATATAGGAATTACTTTTGGAAACAAAAATACCTGAAAACAGTCCTAATTTGGTACAACTGCATCCGGTAGGCCTCTACCAACACTGCGAGACACAGACCATCCGTAGACATATGTATAGATATACAGGTACAACTGCGGAAGCCACAACCGTTCATGAAATACTCCAAAAGTACAAGTTCAGAAGAGTTTCGAAACTTGCACAACCCTCGAGACCCTTTGATTCTAACCAACCAACAGATTCCACTCTTTTCTACCTGGAGTTTTGCTATACATTACATGGTCACGCCAACTCCCTTAGGTAGTAGACAGAACTCACTGAATACCCAATACCTCTAACCTTCCAACAGAGTTTCGTGGAGTAAATGTGTCTTTTTGCTTCTTACGACGTAAAAATCTGAGTTATACATACGCCATTTATCTCGTTTGCACACTCAATTGGCGGTCCTGATAACGTTATCTGTTTCGTAATCCGCACACAGACGGGATTCATCTGAAGCGTGCAAATAATACAATCAGAGGGGAACGGACTTATCAGTGGCCCAAAATATGACTTCGCCACGCCCAAGAGCAGATACAGATAACCTCATGCGAGAACTTAAACACAGGTACTATAAATATCCAAGCGATTAATTCGCCATTTTGATATATTGAATAATGGAGCGAAAGACGAAAATGCCTCTCGTTTATGCACATTACACACATTCATCATCAACTTATCACCGCGACACGGTCTGATACGAGTCTAGGCTCTGAATGAGAAGGAGTATGGTATGGCCATAGTCCGCTACGCTGGCCCAGTGCGGGTTTACTAGACTTTATCCGAAGAACATTTTTTGAGAAACCTAACGTATAGAGATTTCTTCACGAGGTTTTCCTCCGCCGTTGTAAATTATATTTTAATCTTAAAACCCCCACGTAATTTTGTGAGGGCGTGCACCAGGATTTGCACCAACGAGCGGTGTGGAGGCCTGATCTTATACCATAAACTATCACTGCTACTGTTTGTAGACACAGAACGATTTATAACCGTTTTATCGTCTTAATTCAGCAGTAATAACGTCAGGCGCAAGGTGTTTACGAAACAAAACAAACGTTAGAATAAACATAACATAAAACAGGTCTTTAAAAAAAAAATTCACGATAGAAACTCCACTAGAATTGCCTAAATTGGAACAACCTAATAATATAGCCTACAAAATCCGGGGATAGAACCCGAGGCCTTTTACACACATAATACACAGTCATTATAATAACACTTACAAAATAATTACAAAATTACGTACAACAAAAATTTTTGAATACTAACAACGAAGCGTACACAAGAAATAAACGTAGATTTTTATGAGTGCATAATCTTGAATTTCTATGGCGGTACAGATGGCACACATCAACACGACAATAAAACTGTAGAAAACAATCGCCGTGAACACCGAACAAGTCACGCGCCGACCGAAGTAACAAAAGCTAACAGCTCGGAGACGTCTAAACAAGTCCACGGGCGCACGGGCGACCTCGCCTCGGACACTTATATAAACCACGCACGCCGTCGACCGGCTTGCGTGGAACGCTTGCAGGTGGACCACACATTGCGTCAGTTTCTCTCAATAGTCGAGAATACATCAAGAATTCAACGAAAGGGCAGATAGAAAACTCACTCTATAGAGTCCCCGGATGCCTTCGGTGCGGTATATCTTGGTGAGGCCGTCCACCATGCCCTTGTAGCGCTTGTGGTCGGCGAGGGGCTCCTCGCTGTGCTGCAGGCAGAGGCGGGTCTTCACGACCCAGATGGGGTTGGTCATGACGAGCGACAGCACGCCCGCCTCCGCCGCCGCCAGCATGTGCAGCCCCGGCCCGAGCGGCGTCCGCGCGTTGCCGCCCTGGATCCACGTCTTGATGGCGTTGTAGCTGAGGAGTTTCAATTCATTCTCCTATTATATTGACATGTTATGACATTTGAACGAGGAAATTATTAGCGGTAGCTGTTATTATTATAGGTATACGTCTGTTTGGAATCGTCTACATGAATATCTTTGTTGGGTAATGATAACGCAACAAAGATGCTGAGTGGTACAGTGGTCGAGAAAGTAAACAGGAATTTAAAAAAAAATATCAGTAGGTTCTTAATCTAAATTTATATCGCGGTTCTATCACTATGAGCCCGAATGACATGAATAGCAATTAGAAATAATCGGTACATGTATAATTTTATTCTGTCGCTGCGTGCTTCCACGAACTTGTGACCTACCGTCACGTGTTAGGGCAGGCAGACACTAACGGCCACGGCGGTTCAGAATTCACCGTCAGCTATTTTTATACTCGCGAGCTCAGAAAATCCAATAAATTTGTTACTTCCGTGTTTCGGCAACAGTATTTCATCAACATTGTACAAAACAAATTTGTATTCTAAAGCGATAAATATGTATTCTAAAGTCTTCACCTTTATAATAAAACACAGTATTATGTAAACGTTAAATCGTTTTTCTATCAAATTACGTACAATAATGAATTATGGTAAATCTCATTAAGCCGATAAGTAGAACGATAAATCAAATATGACACGTGAATGTTTATTGCGATTGGGCTAAAAGCGTCATTTTTATACTAATAAAATTTTACTGAAGTAAAAAAAAATTATTGATGGACTAAACATTTAAAGCGTTTTGAATAAAAATAAAGCGAAGACTAGCGCGAAAACGTCATAGGCGCTGTGGATGTCGAGTATCATACACATACGATTAGCATACATGCCACTAGCTCGTCTTCGACCTCAGCCGGCCAGGCTTCTCCAACCGCACGCCACTAAGCTATCCTCTGCTATTCGTACCCAAGTACTGCATCTGGGTGTTATGTCAATAAATAAATATTTGTCAGGCGATTAATTGAACATAGGATCTTTACATGTGTTGACATTCAACAAAAATGGAATTTCCTCGACAAACGAAGGCCGTCAATATAAAAAAAATGCAGGGGCAATACTTCTACCGTGAGAGGCTTAAAAATGGAGCGATTTGATGATCGTACAATTGTGACTGATTGATTTATATTTACAAATTGTTTTATAATATATGAGTGTTTTAAAAAATACTATTTGTAACTAATGGCGCAGTCATAAATTTTTGACACAGACGGACGTATATAAGAGAAATAAGCGTAGACGAAGCACGTCATGTCTTCAAAGATATTTCACAGTCGGTGCTCCATGCTATCCTTGCGGGATCCATTACGGGATGGGCAGAGAGCGTGGAGCTCAATTATAAAATAATAAAATGAAATGAGTCAACGCCAACACCGTTAATATGAGCGCACACATTATAGGTAACTTAACCCAAATACTTTAACGTTCATTCTGGTCCAATTCCGACGACTCCTTATCGTCGATGGAAAACCATGCCGGAAATGTCTTTAACACACATCAAAACAACACAAGGCAACATCACATACATATATCTAATCTAGCAACACGGGTCTTATCAAGATTTTGATATTCAAAACAATATTGACCGCTCGAGTGGCAACATCGATCATGTTAATGACAGGACGAAAGAATTATCCATAACCAAACGGTTTTTTTTTTCAAAAAAGAAAAAAACGTGTATGTTCAGAAGTGGTATCTTTTTTAGTTTATATATAAAGGAGTGAGACTGACAAGCATAAAATAGTACTAGCAGCTTTTTTAAATGATATTAGTAAATGACAGTAAAGAAAGAGGGTGACTGACAAAATGACGCAAGAGGGGATCACGTCAACCCCCATCTGTCGATGCTGAGGATTTTTATTTATCAATAGTATGTTAAGCCACGTCTTTAATGTTTTCTCAATGTTTTTTTCCTATCATCATCATTACCATCAGCCTTCTTTATCTCACTAACGAACACAGGCCTCTCCAAGCGGAGTTTTTGCGCTTGAATCTTTCGTTTTGCTAATTAAGATATTTTTCTGTGTCAATTACATTTTAATACGATTAATCATGTATTCTTTTAAAACAGTACATAAGCAGTAATGAGAAGCCCCTCTTACTTTCATAGAGATGCATGCAGTGGTAACTCTTGTAGTGTTACCATCTTATCAGCTTTATACTAATCTTTTTGGTAAAATCCGCTTCAATATGCATTGTCAATGTATGAAGGTAGCGAGATGCGATTTAACATAATGCGTTATTAGACTTTGAAGTCTATAACTTCAAAAATGTTAATTTGGCGTATTTTATTGAATTGTTCAGACACTTTCTATACCCAAATAATATTTGCCCTGGGTAGAAATTGAATCCGTTACCTCCGTCTCAGTGGACGGGTGCGCTAATCACTGAGCCAATGATTAAGTTGCACAATATGACACAAATAAACATTAGCAACAACATCACTCACAACAGGAAGTAGAAGCCCCACGCCGACCCGGAGCCCCAAACGTTGGGCGTGACCCCCCGGTACAGCCCTTTCACGCCCTCCTTCTTCACGATGGTAACGAACGCGCTGCCCAGCCCATCGTATCGCGGCACCGTTGCTGTTCGCCCGTCATTTACTACAACAAATGTAAAAGCTTAGCTTATATTCATTCCACCCACCGGCCACAAGTCATTAGCGACCTAGAATGTTCTATTAAACAATATATCCATCAAGGCTGAACCTCAAATAATGATAGACGAAAAAGAAAAATTTTGATCTGGAAGTTTCCTTGCTATTATTAAGTTAAGGAGAAAATGGTTAAAGTATAAACTTGAAATATGTTGTATTGCTGTGCTGCACAAATTGAATTAAAATTAAAATAATGTTTATAACCTTACAACTGTAAATAAACTTAATTGTCTTATTATGGCATTTGTAAAGAACAATTTGGACACAACATAACATAACCGGCAATGCTCAATGAGGGAGGCAGAGCAAAGTAGAACACTCCCAATGTTCACCAGTTACATTTTACATCCCACTATAGATTAAGTGGTGAGCCTATTGCCATACACCAGGCACAAATCCAAACTCTGACACACTTTGTGTATATAATGTTAAATAATGTAAACAATAATAATTTTCAAAATGAACATCTATATTACGTATCTTGATTAAATTTTAACAGTTTTACTATTAGTTATATCTATATATAAATATAACACTTTGTCATAATGATATATACATGTACCTCATATAAATTATAAAAAAACTGACCACCTGTTTAAAATGCATATACCTGACTAATTATCTTAATTAATTTTATAATGATGACAATGACTTCACACACATTAGCTTAAGTATCAATTATTGACTGACAATGATGGCCACATGGTTTTCTGCAATGCCATTTATACATCACCAGAAAAAGTTGAGTCAATGACACTGGGTGGAATCCAGTTTTTTCAGTCAAATGCACAGAGTCATTGAGGTCACAGAACCATAATTATTTTAACAAAAACAATATAATGTTGGATAGGAAGTCATCAATGCTTATTTTAAAAGGTGTATTGTTCTCCTGCCAGTCATATTGTCCATATACAGAGAAAATTAATGTTACAGATATACAATTTTACATATTGATAATGTTACATACAGAGAGATAATGTTAGAGATGTTTTTTTGACCCATTTATTGTCCCACTATTGGAACATTAGTTCCCTCTCACAAAGTAGGGGTTAAGGCCATAGTTTACCTCACTGGCGAGGTGCAGTTTGGCATTACATATTGTTAAAGATTAAATTGTTAAAGGTGGTAGAACCCTCTGTGGATTGACTTCGGCGGCACCACCACCACACCTATTTCTGCCTCATAACAGCAGTGTTAAGCGCTGATGTGTTCCGGTTTGAAGGGTATGGTAAGGGAGACACACTTTCTCGAGACATTCCAGCTTAGTCCTCAGGGGTAGAGGCACATCTGTTGTCGACCTGACATATGAATCTAATCTTATCTGAAGTTCATTACAAATGTACATGGGCAGCAGTAGCCACTTACTATCAGGTGGACTACATGCTCGTCTGCTACTTCCATAGCATTAATAAAGTCAACTTTCATTACACTTTCCCAACGTGTGACCTCATGTCCATCACAACTAAACTGACATTTCATGTGCTTATTGTCACATAACTATTATTTGTATGTTACTTGTTGTGTTTATAACTCTATATATTGTATAGAGTGCACATGAACTGTATCACAACACATTATATACTAACCATTTTAGCACTGCAATAACTGGTTGCACATGTTCTAAGGCTTCCTCTGTGTTTACTAACAATAAATTACATGACCAATCTTGTGTAAAGTAAACACATAATCTAAACAAACTTTATATAACCATGAATCATGGATATAATTTAGTACACATATATAGACAATAAAGTAATAGCTAAAAGAATGACAAAATCCAAAAGGAGTTTTAACTGGCCTCCTGGTCTTGTGCTGGTTTGTAGTGACAATCTATGTTAATATGTATTGAGAAATATATGTGCATTTATCAGTTATCCGGTTACTAAACAGGCTTGGCCTCAATGATGATCATAAGGCTCTGAAAGAGTATTAATATCTTGGGTGATGTGTGTGCTTGATCGCAAAGTAAGCATAAAGAAGGGTTGTGTTATAGTAACCAGCTAGCTGATAAACTTCAATCATATATATATAAATATACATTGAAACTTTTTACACTCTAGACTCAGAACAACACTCTTGCCCATCACATATTTATTCTAGGCAGAAATCAATCCCATGACCCTTGAAAAGGGCCAGATTCCTTAACCACTCCAACAATAAGCTAGCCAAAGTATTGCTCAGATAATGCATATTTAGATATTGCACGTTATAGTCTTTCATTACGAACATCAGGATCATATAACAATGAGTAGAAGTATAGTATTATTAAAAAAAATGATCTGAAGTCTTAAGTGATAATGATTAAATATTTAATAGTATGAAAAACTATTATTTTTACACAAATTTACCATTTCTATATAAATAATTATAAAATGCAATTATCCTTAATTATGAATATATTTGTAAAGTATTAAAATAAAATCAAAAAATAAAGTAGAAGTTGTACAGATAATGAAAATGGATGATAATTGCATTTTTTCTGAATAATATTATGTAATAACAATAATTGTGGTTTCTTCATTTAATATCACAGAAAAAAATGTTTTCAAGCTCACGATTGCATCAGGAAATTATCTGTTTTTTCTCTTCGTCAAGTTCAAGGTCACATAATATTATCAATCATAAATACTTTGTAACTATTAACACATAAAAAATCAACCCTAAGTCACGTACACACAACTAATTTTAGCCAAACATTCAACGCAATAAAAATTTGTACAATGCACAAGAAATTTAACCAAATACTTGCATGGTCTAAGTAGATGTCTCACCTGCAAATCTAATTTTGATGAGGTCCAACGGATGTAGGATGAGTGTTGATGTGACGCCACCTGATATACCAGCTACCAGGTGCTCGTACTTTATATGACTAAAGAGTGCAAGTTTAGAAGACGACGAATTAGGATTCTTCATTGTAGTCATGATGATTGTGGAAAATCACAGATTTAACATTTTGTTAGCCACGTACTATGACCTACGCTTGTCGAACACTTTCCCGGGAATCCTTAGCGAAATTAACTAAACAAATATCTTCACTGCACATCATTGCTTTCGTAATATTCCGACGAAATGAATTAGGCGTGAGCGAAATGATTTCCACATGATTTCTTTCAAGTAATTCTTTGTGACGTTTCTTTTCAGGTACCTCGTGCAATTGAATGAAAGTAGTACCTACATTTAGTTATCAATTTAATACTTTTTTATTCAATATCATTATCATTTTTATATTAAAATAATTATTCTGATATTACAGTCATTATTTTAAATAGGTCGGTATATTTTAGACTTTAATCAAGCTACAAACAACGACATCTATGGAATTTTATGAATTTTTTTTGCGACATGGCAACTATTGCCGTACTGTCAAAGCAGTCTAAGCTGTCTATCTCCCTCTCTGGTCTTTTTGACATCTATCAAGAATTATTACACATTTATTACGTAAATCAGCGAGCAAAATTTTGTTAGTGCAAGGATTCTGAGAAAAATGTTGAAAGTAGCGAGTATACTGAGAGTAATCTCAAAAGATACCGGCAATGTCCGTTCCCTCGCAACAGCTGCGGCTTATAAGCAGTCCTTAATCAACGTTCCCCCGACTAAGCTTACAGCACTCGATAATGGTATCCGCGTTGCGTCTGAAGATTCCGGCGCCCCAACGGCCACAGTCGGTCTGTGGATCGACGCCGGATCCAGGTATGAGACTGCTAAAAATAATGGTGTTGCTCATTTCTTAGAACATATGGCTTTCAAAGGCACTAGCAAGCGTTCGCAAACCGATCTGGAACTACTCGTCGAAAATATGGGTGCGCACTTAAACGCGTACACATCTCGCGAGCAAACGGTGTTCTACGCAAAATGCCTCGCCAATGACGTGCCCGTCGCCGTAGAAATCCTTGCCGACATCATCCAGAACTCGTCGCTCGCTGAGCCCGAAATCGAACGAGAGAGGGGTGTTATCCTCCGCGAAATGCAAGATGTCGAAAGCAACTTGCAAGAGGTTGTGTTTGACCACCTCCATGCAACTGCCTTCCAAGGCACACCCTTAGGACAGACAATCCTTGGACCCACCAAGAACATTAAAAAAATTTCCAAGGCTGATCTTCAGAATTACATTAAAACCCACTATCAACCTGGTAGAATTGTGTTGGCTGGGGCTGGTGGAGTTGAACATGAGAGATTGGTTGAGCTTGCAAACAAGCATTTCAGTGGCTTAAAAAATGTAGTCTCAGACTTCGAATTAGCTCCTTGCCGTTACACTGGTTCTGAAATAAGAGTCAGAGACGATTCCATGCCTTTAGTGCACATAGCTCTTGCAGTAGAAGGGGCTGGATGGACTGATCCCGACAACATTCCCTTAATGGTTGCTAACACTCTTATCGGAGCATGGGACCGATCTCAAGGTGGTGGTGCTAACAATGCCTCATTCCTTGCTCGGGCTGCATCCATCGAGAACCTGGCCCACAGCTTCCAGTCCTTCAACACGTGCTACAAGGACACAGGACTGTGGGGAATCTACTTTGTTTCTGAACCCATGCAGGCCGAGGACATGATCTTCAATATCCAAAGGGAATGGATGAAATTATGTACACAAGTGACTGAGGGGGAAGTTGAGAGAGCCAAGAACCTTTTGAAGACCAATATGCTGCTTCAGCTTGATGGTACTACACCCATCTGTGAGGATATCGGTCGCCAAATCCTTTGCTACAACCGCCGTTTACCAATTCATGAGCTTGATGCCCGTATCGAGTCGGTCTCTGTACAGGAGGTTCGTGATGTTTGTTACAAGTTCTTGTATGATCGCTGCCCAGTAGTTGCAGCCGTTGGCCCAACAGAGGCCGTACCAGATTACACCAGAATTCGTGCTGGAATGTACTGGCTCAGAGTTTAAATTACATAGCATAAATAAGTAGGGAAATTAAAAGGATTATGTAAGATCGAATGCATTAAAGTACTCACCTAAATGTTTGTCGTTTTATTGTTATAAAACACAATTTCTTTGGTGTATGTATTTATTATAGTCACATAAGATAATTAAATGATGTAAATAATCATATTGCATTTTATTTTATTATTAGAGAATTAAAAACTTTTAGTTTCACAAAGAACATAACAAGTAAGAAGTTAAGTTATTCTGTATATAAATGTGAAACAAAAATTTTATTGTTAAAACAAACAAAAATGCTCAAGGATTATATAAAAATATACTTTTCTTCTCGCTCTATAGAGAGAGAGGCAAGCTACCTGATGTTAAGTGGTCACCATTGCCAATGGACACATACAACACCATAGGAAGTAAACATCACTTGCAGACTGCAAGAAAACTTTTCACAAATTCTAAATATTCTTTATCAAATTTCTCAATATTTTGTAGTGACATAATATTGAATCATATGGAATAGACGCATAACTTTACGGTTAAGAACCACTAATTTTATTTTCCTAGTAATTTCTTAATAATACCTTATTAACAAAATATTTTGCAAAGATTATATTACGGTATATTTTCTGTGATTGGATAATAGATGGCGCCATTAACTTTATAAATCATCTTCTATAGCCACTAATTTTATACATAAATCGTAAAGCATAATATATTGGCATAATACATCATAATATTATGGCTGATAAGGAATGTAATTATGCACATTAACAAAGCACAATTTATAAGTTATAACCTTTAATAACATAATAGGTCGTTTGGAACGAATAACATCAATTGACAAAAGCATCTAAGCAGTTCGGAAAACACCAAAAGCGTTGAAAAAGGAAATGATTACAGGCTTCTTCCCAGTCGAACAGGGTTAAGGTGCACTTGCAACGCACGATGGCCAACCGGTGTAATAAACGTACTTCATAATTATACAAATGATAACAGGTTCATATTGTGCAATATTACATACAGTATAGCCTTCTATGCTATTTCTAAATATATGTTATCATATATAATTCAGAAATTGTATATGTATGCACATTATATTTAAGGACTTTATTAAGACGCATTGACAACTATAAAGTTTACAAGGATACACAGTGAATTTAAATAAAGGGCTTTTATGCTATTTATGCAACATTATGTTTTGATTGGAAAGTACTGATGGCTGGATGATATTATTGCACATTGCATTAACGAAACAATTTCTATTGATGTTAACTTATTTTCAAGTGCTACCTCTTGTATAATGCAACTAACAATATCACTTAAGGTTCTCGAGCAGTGGTCGGATTGTCTCTGCTGGAAGGTTCCTCTTGTGTCTCGTGGACCAGGGTCACACTGGGCTTCCTCACCACGCTGGTCTTCCGCTTCTTCCCGAACGGCAGCACGGGCTCGTTGAGGGTGATGAGGCTCGCCGACGAAATGAACACCGACACCTGCTCTGGAGTGGGACAGGCCACTATGAGCAGGTCCTCCTCCGAGTACTCCGAGTTAGACAACAGCTGTTCCACTTGCAAAAAATAACCGACAACGTTGTTCTGAAAGTTTAAACAGACAGTATGAAATTTCGAACCTGCATGGACATGGATGAAAATGGACATGGGTATAAAATTATTTTCGATATGAATATAAAACTATTTTGGATTATCCGTTAGTCTAAAATAGTTTCCGACATGGACATTAGATTTTAAAGAAATTGTTGAAGTAAAATGCAAATAATGACTGGGGTATTATTTTTAAAAATAACTGGTTAAATGTGGATGTTCTTAGTTCAATTTAGTTTAGTTTCAGTTGTGTTTCCAAATATTCATATCAACCTTGGTATTTACTGAACATTACTACATCTTGTTGACACGCTGGCTAGAATATTACATATATTCTATGACATAGGACAGCTCCAATAATAATTCTGTCCACTACAACACAGGGAGGCTCTCGTGTGGAGCTATTTGATGTTATTATTTGCTTATGTTATATAATGACGACCATTATCTGGACCCTTACTCTAATAGGTCTGAACAGTATGAACTCCGTCTCCTTATTGGCGAGGTACAGCTGCATGGACCGCTGCAGCGGGGCCAGGTAACTCCGGATACGCCTCTGCGCCTCCTTCACCACCAGTGCTATCTGCTCGGGCGCCGCCCACGATTCTGACCTTAGTTTCTCGTGCGACGTCTTCTGGGAAAAGGCCTGCACCTGTCGATAATAGGGAGATACTGGTTGATACATTACAATGTAAGCTAAATCAAGGTGTAACCACCTCTTATTACAAAAAGACATCTGGTTACCATAACAGAGGCACTCTTAATGCTTACATAGGGATTGAACACCATGTGTGAATATGTCCCAAGATTTATAGATGTGGATACTAATATTTATATAACTTAATTTTTAACTACATACATTATTTTCTTTTTAATTATTATACACTATCTTTTTAATTGTTAGAAATAAGCAAACTAAATAAATAAAAGGAACTATTTATTATTCAATTACTGAACTCTTTACAAATTTGATCATAATCATTTGAAGCTCTATTTAAAATATTTCATGGACTGTTACGCCTTCCATACTTTGTATTATTACTAAATTTCTTAATAAGCCAATAAGTGCGTAAAACGTAACAATCTTTATAACATTATGCAGATTGGGAAAGTAAAAAGATTGTTGCTTCATAAAAGTAGGGCATTATTACTCCTACAAGCAAACCACAGCTCTTTTGTCGACTTAATCCTGTTAAGATTTGAACCGAACCATTAAGACACCAATTCCCACGAGAGGAGCTAACTCTTAGGTCTCTAGAGTACACAGTACTCTAGAGCACAGCAACAACAAAAATAAACAAATCACTTACCATTTCAATGAATTCAATCATGGGCCCCACCATAATCTCTGTGGCGTCTTTAATAAACTTTTCACAGCTAGCCTTGAGCTGCCTGTCCACCTCCTTCCTGGAATCCAGCAGGTGCTCCTTCACCGTGGGGGTGCCTTCCAGCAAGAACTCCAGCAGGGCGTTGGTGCTGTTCAGTGAAAATATCTGCCGCGGCTTCTGGAGCAGGCCGTACGCAGCGTTCTTCATATTGCTGAAGTCCAAAGTGGTTTCTTTGACCACGAAGTCCACCTGGAACGGAGCGATCTGTTCCCTTAAGATGAGCAGATGCTTAACTTGGAACAGGTGTCCGTCGATGTGGGTCTTCGTGTCCGATATCTGTTTGGCGGCCTTATCGATGCTTTGGACGCACAGCGATATGGCCTCCTGGGCCAGGCCCTGGAACACTCTCTTCTCCAGGCACCTGTAGAGCCGGGACAGCGCCGCCAGGGTCCTCCTGACCCCCGGATACCACATGCCGTGCAGGTCCGCCGGGGACGCCTGCGGCCGCCTCTGCGCCTCCACGTTGATGTTGGCCACTTCCTGCGAGGCGGCCGACACGTCCGACACCATGGAGTTCCGCGAGTCGCTTCGCTTCAGGCTCTGCTCTTGGAGCGACAAGGCGATTTGCTGGAAAACAGTAGTTTCATTTAAGCATACAGTTTAAGGAAATGTATCTATATTTGAACACAAACGTAAGACTTTCGGTTATTATTATATCTTTATTATTTAATACGTATTATAAATGTTCCAGGCAAGCTGGCGACGGTCGTAGGTACGTCTGTCGTCTTCGTCCATTGTGTGACGACAGCAGACGACGCGTACCTCCATCATGAGCAGCTTGTCGGGGTAGGCGAGGTCGCCGGGCGCGGCGCGGTAGTGCAGCACGTCGGCGCGCAGGTGCACGTGCGCGCGGAACACGAGGCGCTCCTGCGCGTCCTGCAGCAGCGCGCGCGCCGCCGCGCCCAGCGCCGCCAGCGCAGCTGCCGCGCCACACACATTATTAAATATCAACAAATGGTCTGCGGTGTTGGTTAAGATGATACCTTCATCGGGGTCCACTCACGGTCGTCGTTGACCTGCTCCTCGATGACCTCGACGCGCAGGATGACGCACAGCTCGGCCAGCGTCTCCAGGTGGTTGATGTGGATGACGTGCGGCCGCAGGCTCTCGTACAGCCCGTTGCACATGCTTTGTAAATACTCCCTGAACACAGAGAGAGGGCCAGAATGAGAGCAGATGATATATTGAGAATAAGATACAAATATTAAGCAACTTAAATAGTTAGCGACGCACTGGTGCCCTCCGAGCACGTCGCCTGTCACGGGCCCACCAGTAGGGAGCGGGCCTCCCGACTCCCTCGAAACCTTGCGGCCACACGTAGCGTCGTCGGCTGCAGCGCCGGGAGCTTCCACTCTGGCCGCTCGCCACCTCGGAAGCCTCCTTCTGGGCGCCTCGTGTTCCGGTTGCCCCGGTCGGGCGCAGTAAGAATACATTACCCGACTTCATGCCGGCATTCGAGGTGTAGTCATAGGTAATTGAACCATGCAATCATGAACCTGCATGCTCGGAGTGGGGATCAGGAGCACAACTCCTCAGGGGAAGCCTATGTCCAGAAGTGAACTAGGCTGATGATGATGTATTCTGGTCCCAAGCTTCAGGGACAAGAGGAAGGTACCCAGTAAGCTACGGGTGAGAGAGGCCGCGTGTACTGACGCGAGCGCGGGCGAGGCGGCGCTGAAGAAGTGGTGGTAGAGCGCGGTCTCGTCGCGGCACGCCAGCGCC
>DWEI01000102.1:0-29083 GCA_018245875.1 Mysoria ambigua | reverse complement strand
TATTACATAGTGGGACGTAAACGTAACCGGTGAAACGTGGGAGTGTTCTGCATTCCTCTGCCTACCTCTTGGGGGATTACAGGCTTGAAGTTACGTTAATGTTTACTTTATAAAATAAGCTTTTTACAAAGATTCACATTCATGATGTATTTAAACTATTTATCTAAGATATTAATAACGTATTTTAGTTTTAGTAATTTGTTGTGGAAGCATAGAGTTCTCTATGAACGAATGAGACACGTTACTTACCCTACTGTCACGTATTTAAAAGTCTGTACTGTTTATATAGAGCTTACCTAAAATATAACATGATGCGAACGCGCCAGCACCAATAGTTGTCTCCAACACTTCGAGCGTTATGAACCATTCGTATGAGTTGACGAATGATCTTGTAAGACCAATCCAGCCAGTGTTAAAAGCATTAATGGTGATCGCTACACGACGGCCCCATCGGTCCGAGATGAAACCAGTAATGGGTTGCACGAAAAACGTACCAACTGTGAGAATAGACCCGATCTGTGACCGGCGCCACTCATCACACGCAAGATCAAACTGAAAAACAGAGTAGGAAACAAATAAGGTAATATTTGTGTCATAAATCAGTCGAACTTAACATATCGTCCAAACTCTTTAAAGAATAAATAGAACTAGTATCCGGGAATTTTATCTTTGTCTTAATTTGCTTGGACTTGAGTATTGGGCTCAGAGAGAAGTAAGAAATGTATGAGCAAAATAAAGTAAATATAATAGTCAACATAACATACGGCAAATAACATACGCCAACGTAACATCACATCTGTAAACCCCGAAGAAGTAGGCAGAGGATTTATAACACACTTCCATGTTTCACCAGTTATGCTAACATTTCACTACAGAATAAGTGATGAACTTATCGACATACACCATACACATATCCAGATTCTGAGCTGCTACAAGAAAATTTAAATTAGAAAAAAATAGAAGTGCCCAACCCGGGAATTAAGCTCAGGACCTCCTGATCAACCAGGACACAACCAATAAGGCAATCAGTATAGATAACATAGTAGGATTTAGTTTATTTTCGTCAACACAAGTAAATTGTGAGCACGCAAGAAAATCCGGTTCGCATAGAATTGGCTTAAAACCCATTCTTAACATAAATTAACTATTATACCAAATCTCAGGTCAATTAGAGACATGTTTTGGAGAGGAATGACTTACATCATATACTACAGTCAGAGTATTTTGATAAACATAGCTTTCACAAGCCTCAGTGCGGGAGCGGTCGAACCAGACAGCAGGGCAGACACCCGTATCTTCATAGTCTTGAGTATTATTACTGAATCGCTGGCATTCCTCAAAGCTAGTTTCACTGGTACCAGGAACGGCATTCAAGACCCAGGATGGACTAAACTCCGGGTTTGGACCATCGCATTGCGGTATTCGACATCTACGACGATAAATTATTATATAATTTTATTAATTAGGCCAAGAATAATATGAATAGCACTAAAGCTTCAAACGTGTTAAGTATATAAACTCTCCTGTCTGTAAGACCTCGGGGGCGAATAGCAAGTTCATATTAAGTAATTTGGCAAAAATATACGAGAATTCACCTGGAGGGTATACGAGCTGTGGTAAAAATGTATTCTCCTGCCGCAAATGCTGCGAAGATAACGGGAAATATAGCAAGCATCATCGTAAGGAGCTGGTAACGACCGAATTGCCCAATATCTTGTTCTAGAATGTTGTCCAAATTCACCGGCTTGTGGTCTACATCCCCGTCGCCTTTCTCCATGCTGGTAATTTTTATATCACTGCTTTCTACATCAAATTTAAAGATATGTCGATTGACTCCTCAACAGACGCCGAAAGCTACTTACGAATAAACCACTGAATCTGCAAAGAGATACCGATTCTTATCTCTTTATCTTATAACATTTAACTTATCTACCAATTCGTTATCACACTATAACATAAGACTTGCATGTTGTGCGATTGTTTAGCTTCTATACTTTAAATGGCAATTTCTTTATGTATTCTTATCTACAAATTTCGTTATCAGACTCAATAACAAAATTTCTTTAAATTACTTTAAATTGCAAATTTTTTATGTATTATTTGAATTTATTTTGCATTTTTAAATTAAAATTCACTCTAAACGCCTCAAAGGGTACATTCTGTTATATGTGTATGATAATGTAAATAGTATTTAGTGTTCATACAGTTTATATGCTAAAAAAATTAGTTTCTTTTCTCTCGGCCATCTAACTGGTTTCCGTGTGTTAACAGAGAAATAGAGGATAGAGATAAAAAGTGTGCATTAGGTTTATTTTTTCATAATAATAATTATTGTAAAGAAATTTCCATGCACAGACACGGCCTATTTAGAAATTTATTGATGGGTGTACTCATATTATGTCAATATTTTTAGTAGAAAAATGTGAAGAGAATGTGTAGAAAAATCTTCCTTTTTAAGTTATATGAATCAACGATTCAAATTCATTTGATAAGAGAAATACGCGATTTTAGTTGCTCAAATTAGTTTATTTTTTTCGTAGATGTACATTATGATCTCACCGAGAGAAAGCAATATTTTGGTATACAGATGTGTATTGTAATAAACATAATTAGCTAATAAGTAAGGAAACAATAATAATTTTCTATATTTAGTTAGATCATTAATTAAGTACTATATTGACTCGTAATAACTCAACTTTTTGTATATAAGGAGGGTAAGATGATATCACAGGGACATTCATTTAAAATAATTTGAAGGTCTGAGTTGTTACGCTGCCAAGATCCATAGTGAAATATAAACAGTTATTAACTAATACAGTGTTATTATTGGCCAACCAGCCCACGCTTATAATACATGCTTACCTACAGTGTTGGACCTATAGTAATATGATCGGGTAAAATAGACGCCGACAAGA
The DNA here is from genome assembly GCA_018245875.1 of Mysoria ambigua. Taxonomy (NCBI): domain Eukaryota; kingdom Metazoa; phylum Arthropoda; class Insecta; order Lepidoptera; family Hesperiidae; genus Mysoria; species Mysoria ambigua. Next base: position 26,168 of record DWEI01000102.1, on the reverse strand, counting down.
AGATTAACTCTCGTCAAATTAAATTAACGTAACTTCACGCCTGTAGTCCCCGAAGAGGTAGGCAGAGGAATGCAGACTCTTCCACGTTTCACAGGTTACGTCTACGTCCCACTATGCAATAGGTGGTACAACAGGAAAGTACATTATTATCAATATTATTTTTGTTAACATAATATCCGCGAACTGTCATATTTACAGTGCAATAAAAAAACTTACAATAACGTATAATAAATAAATGTATTCGCTTAATTGTAAAATAACGTAGGTAACAATAAGAGAAAACAATCATTTGGTTGTCTTTTTGCCGAGTTGCTCCGCCTCCTCCATAGTGTCGGGTAGCTTGGTACCAAGTGTCTCCGGCGTCAAAAAGATAAGAAGCCCTGAGAGCAGCGCAAAGCTGCCGAACAGAACGGATGGTAAACTTTCCCATACTGTCAGCGCCTGAAAAAAAAGGACAAAGATAGAAAAAGAACAAGGTATACAGTTAGGTCCACAACATATGATGGAGAAGATAGAAGACGAAAGAGGTCTTATGTAAAGTATTACACTCATATTACAACATTTGGTAGAGTTTGCTGAGATACCCAACGTGAAACATAACGTTACAGGTTTCAGTAATTTCGGTGTTGTAATGGATCTGGCAGTATTATCTCATGATTTAACATAGACAAGATTCTTCTTTGTGAATATGGTACCACAGTGTGTATTTTTACACATATTCAGCTCCAAATATAGGTAAAAGCACGTGATAATCTCATTAACTATTTATTGCACCGAGACACGTACAGTTAGATGATTAATATAAATAGCGTTATAAAACTATATCTTTATGATCCATGTAGATACGCTTCAGCGTATTACTTCTCGTAATCTTATTAAACATCAAAATTAATTCTTCAGGAGAAGTAAACATTTAGAGAATTTTTTACAAGTATAAAATAATGGAATGCATGAAAAAATATAAAAATACATAGAATTAAATTTGGAACAGAGATCTAAGAGATCTTTTCCTAGATAGGTCTCTTCGAGCTCTGCCAGGAATAGCAAGTAAATTATATTAAAAGATAAAATCGAGTTGCTTAGAAAAGAAAGCAACAAAATTAAGACAAAATCATTTAAACATATTTAATAAACGTTTATGATTTTTTATGGAAAAGAGTAAAAATATATACGTAAAAAAACGTAATTCCATGCCTGTAATCCCGAAAGGGTAGGCAGGGGAATGCAGAACATTCCCACGATTCGCCGGTTACGATTACGTCCCACTATGGAATAGGTGGTGAGCCTATGGCCATGTATCGGGCACATATCCAGACTTCGAATCACTAGTAGAAATTCTAAATTAGAAAATTTTGTAGTATTCGACTCGGGAATCGAACCCGGGACCTCCCGATCGGTAGTCGTATATGCAACCAACACGACCCACGAGGCAGTCAATTAATTAATATATACAATAAGGAAAAAACTTACGTACTTGTAAATTAGGCTGCTGATACCAGAATGGTATTAGCAGCCTAATTTACAACTGTTTTTTACTGTATTTTAGCAACTTTTGGCCTATATTTGTATAACATAACGTCTGCCTACACCTATGGAAAATGAAGAGCGTGATTTTATGTATTATTTTCATAAATGGCGTAAAAAACTCACCAGAGCAGGTGTGAGCGGTGCAGTTATGGACCCCAATCGCCCAATCATGGACGAGAAGGCGAATAGGTTGTGGCGGTACTTAGTAGGATACAGCTCAGCCGTGTACACATACACTGAAGTCATCACTATCGCGATGCAGTACTTGCCAATTAGGTAGACGGCCATAGACGCTCCTTCCTGACCTGGAAGTGAATCGTGATTAAAATTACTTGAAAAATACACAACAAATTAAAAAAGTAATTCGTGAAATTAAAAGAGGAATACCTTCCGGCATAAACGCAAATGCAAATTGGCACGCGGCACACAACCAATATCCGCCAATCAGTACAGGTTTTCTGCCGATACGATCCAGCAGGAGAATGGCCGTCCAAAAGCCGGGGATCTCGACTGCTGCCACCGCAACGTAGTTCAAGTATCGGTTGCCGGAGAGGTTCACCGCGTTGATGTTCATACCGTAGTACACTAAAGTGTTCGTGATCCACCAGATGGGCGAAACCACACACCTTAGCAGTACAGTTTTTGACCTTAAAACTAAAATGACAAGCCATGGCTCTTTTGGCTTTTCTCTATTCTTTTCTGCCTCGGCTGTTGCACGTAAGGCTTGTAGGGACTTTTCTGATAGCTTCTTTTTATTTGATTTTGCTACTTTCTTTAAAATTTCCTCTGACTCCTCGTAACGTCCTTTGCTCATTAGCCACCGAACTGACTCAGATAAAATCCAAAAGTAAAGAACTACGAGAAGTTGAGGTGCGTAAAGCACCTGAGTGAGTGTCCGCCAAGGTTGCACGCCCCACGCAATGAAACCCAATATGACTTGTCCTACAGCAAACATCGTAGATATTGTAGCTCCTGCAGCCACTCTGTACTTAGGCCCGACCAGTTCCGTCACTATAATTAAAGGATAATACAAATAAAATAAATTAAAGTGTGCCGTTCAAAGCAATTGACAAATTAATATGATTATAAATATTTACTATATTTCTGTATTCAAATGTTTGTTCAAATGTAATTTTATTATGTTACAATAATGAACTCTACCTTACCTAAAATATAACATGATGAAAATGCGCCAGCGCCGACCGAAGACTCCAAGACTTCGAGAGTAAGGAACCATTCGTAGGAATTGACGAATGATCTGACGAGACCGATCCAACCAGTGTTGAAAGCATTGATGGTGAGGGCGACGCGGCGACCCCAACGGTCTGAGATGAAGCCAGTGATGGGCAACACCAAAAGTGTGCCAATTGTGCGGATAGAACCAATTTGGGAACGGCGCCATTCATCACAGGCAAGGTCAAACTGAAATGATAAAATGTTATCTCAGAAATAAAACAGTAGTGTTGTCGTCAGTTGTGTTGATAAGTAAAACGAAGATTAAATTTTAGTGATAAATATACAAAAGAACGTTAATTAGGTTCCTATTGGTGCTTGTCAGTCCATTTGTAACCTAAACTTGTATCATAATAATAAATAATTAATTGCGATAAAGAGGCACCTTATAAGATATGTTAAAATTGGTTCATGAACTGATAAATGATAAGCAAGATAGTATGTAAATTAACTGTAAGTAAAAAGCTATTAAGACTTCTTATCTAACATATACATATCAACAAACAATTGAATAAAACGAACGATTGCAAAATCTATTTAGCTAGAACATGTAATATGTTCATAAACATATAATATGTTTGCGTAAAACCACAATAATTCCATTTTTGACTTCGTTTACTGTCCTAATCTTTCTCCAATGTACAGCGTTCTGATAATTTTTAACTCATTTGATCTTTTGATTTCGTCTGATCATCATGCTGTCATCTGATCTTATTTTAAAACACCATTTTTTTGTCATTTCACATTACATAAAATCAGAAATGATTAGTATTATTTCTTATTTTATGTTCGGATAGTTCCGACAGAAAACCGGTGTCATCCACGTAGCTGAAAAGATTTTCTTACTGAAGTGTAAATTGGCTGGGCATATTTGGCCAAGAACAAATTATAAGTGGAATCGGTTAACGGAATGTACGACGACAGGGCGCGATGGCGCTCTTTAGCGGTGGCCTATGTGTAACAGTGAAGTGAGATAGGATGACGATAATGACATTACATACATGATCTTTCTAGAAAGATGTCGATATCCTGTTTTCCACGGTATCCTGTTTGTTTTCGCGTGGTATTTACTTCGTACTACGCCTTCATGAACTCTAATTTTCTCTCTTACTATGTTATATTATAAATGTAATCATTTAAATTTTCAGAAGATTTTATATCCAAACGTCCTTTTCATTCAGCTGAGTATAAGGAGTTATTTATTATTGAGTAATTCACAAAAGTAATAGATTATAATATATATATAAATGGTTTTATAATTAATCTTTATGGTTAAAGATTGATTATATTTTAACGCATTGTACTATTTCGATCTTTACTTACGTCATAAACGACTGAAAGGGTGTTTTCGTAGACGTAGCTCTCGCAGGCCTCAGTACGGGAGCTGTCGAACCAGGCAGCGGGGCAGACGCCCGTCACATCAAAGCCTTGCGTGCTGTTACTGAACCGTTCGCAATCTTCGAAATTCGTTGAGCTGGTGCCTGGAATCGCATTCAGGACCCAAGATGGTGCGAATTCCGGATTTGGACCGTCGCATTGTGGTATTCGACATCTGTCAAAGTAAATTAGTAAGCGATTTTAATACAGCAAATCGCAGGAAAATTATACTATTCAATACAAAATACAAAATCCTTCTGATTTTACGCACATATTATTTTTATTTTTTAGATATATAGACCACATCCGAAGTTCATAATAAATCGGATGATCTAACTGCTATTTCTATTCCTGTAACTAATATAGTAACTATAGTATATATTTCACATGCTTTGAGAAATCTGTAATCCCTGAACAGGTTGATAGAATTGTGTACTAGTAGTAGTTAATTTATAAAAATTGTACAAATATTTTGGCTTTCTTTTTAACTGCACCTGGATGGTATTCTGGCTGTGGTGAATATGTATTCGCCAGACGCGAATGCCGAGAAGATAACGGGGAAGGCGGCCAACAACAACGTGATTAGCTGGTAACGTCCGAACTGCCCCACATCTTGCTCCAGGATGTCGTCCAAATCCACCGGCTTGTACTCTGCATTAACATCGCCTTTCTCCGTACTATCCATATTTGTACTTTTTTTATATAAATATGGATCCGCCGATGAACACCATCCGCTGAAGTCTCACCAAACACTTAGTAGTACCACGTCTAGTTGCGGAATAAACAGCGATTCTGGTATTAATTTGGAATTTCATCACTAATCTTTATTACCGTTGATAAATAATTTATGATTGTTAATATTATGTGCGTATTCTCTTCGTATTAGATGGTTTCAGATACCGCTGCTTATCTTTGACTTTTATATGGTTTTATATAAGTAATCTATTTTTTTGGTTTTTAATAATTACATAAGTACCACAAGGTTCGTATTTATTCATTTATACCAAACTCCACAGATATTTTACTGTTCTGTTTCTTATTCCACTGAAACGTGCGCTAGGGATACTGATATGATAACGTTACACATATCAACACAACTTTATGTTTCAAAAGAGAAACTTTTATGAGTTTAAATAATGATATCGACATCACGAAGGAATGGTTTAGGACTTATTAGGTTTTATGTAACAAATTTCGATTCCATGTTTGAAAGTTTTCATTATGGTACAAACGTGTGTGATATATCAATATTATAGTACTTTTCCTTATAGCTGGATACCAAAATTAGAAGATTATTTTACAATGGTGGCAAACGATTGCGAAAAATAACCTGCTGTTTTGTAGCAACGGAGATCTTGCCTGATACTAAAAACGAGTTTCATTGAAATCAGGTTAGATTTTAATTCACAAATGATAACGCACGATTATAAATATTATTAATAAAAATTATAAAATATAGACACATATGTACGAACATTTCAAATCTACTTTTACGTCACAATTCATTAATCATAACACACGCGATACACCACAGTTTAATCATTCTAATTTTTTTATTATCTTATCATGGCGTCTTTATTAGATCAATAGTCATTATCCGAGTTATCTCGTGGTTTGATGATGCCGAGACGCGTGGCCACTGCCGCCACGTTCGCGCGGACCTCCTCTTGCACCAGATTGAACGACATGGCCAGCAGCGCTATTCCAAACAGCAGGTAGAGCGAGCACAACGCTATAGAATGCACGGCATCCGCAGCCTCGCCACTTTGACCCTGCGTAAAAAAATGTAACTAATAAATATAAAAATAAATTATTAAAATGGAAATAACGGACATAAACACGCTAGATTTAATTGCATAGATGACCCGCAGGGTATAGGAAGACATTAGTAGAATTCAACAATGAAATTAAATCAATGCATTAAAGACTCTACATGGGGATGTGCAATATGAATACACGTAAGCTAAACGGATCACACCTGAATCATGGTAGCATCTTTACTTAAATTTAGTTCTTATGTTCTAAAAGATTATGAAATAAGAGAGAGATTTTAAAATTTGAAATTCGCACCTGCGCTGGTACGAAATCCCCGAAGCCAATGGTTGTGAGCGTTATGAAACAGAAGTAGGCCGCGTCCAAATAGGCCCAGCCTTCCCAGCGTTTGAAGAGGAATGTCCCAGCTACGATGTACGATGCCACGAGGAATACACACAGCCATATCGGTACCGGTTTTATCTATGTGGAATACAAAGCATATATAATTTCAATTGAATAACAGCTCAAATTGATCAATTACAAGGTGATAATAACGTTAAGAAAGAGAAGTTACTTATTTTTATTGTTTTTGCAATAATATTAGTCATTTGACCATTTTTTCGTACCTCTTCCTTAGGTTGTGATGGCACAGGTCCCATATACATTTCTGACTGTCTGGAACCCCAAGCTGAAAAGTAAATTTATTGTTAAAAATATTTATGAGATAATGTATTTAGAATTATCTCACATACCTGGAGGACGATTCCGACGCATTGGTGCTGCTATTTCATCGCTCCAGTCTTCTCTTTCTATTGAAGGAGACTGTGTACAAACCATAAAAATATTATAAAACAAATTCAAATTGTGCAAGGATATAAAGAGAGGATTGATTGCAATGGCCTTTTTTGGCATAATATTGAAATTGATTGCGTCTTACATGTCGGTATGGTAACCTATTACTGTCATCGACAGTGTACAGTCTTCGAAGGCGTTTTCTCCGTCCAGTTTCCAGGTCACGGTCTTCGTCACCCCAGTCTTCCCTTTTCTCGTAGTCGTAGATGGCGCTACGTGCGCGACGACCTCGTCGCCTGTCACCATTGTCTTCTAAATCTCTCTCATAGTACTCAGATCTGCCACGATCAAACCTAAAAATATTATTGCAATTAAGAGATATGTATGTTACTTCCAGAGACCCACAAATAATTTGGCAATGTTACCTTCTGTCCACATCTCTTCTATGTCGCGGGATATCGAACTCAAAATCGTCATCTTCTGGATCATACCCACGATCTCTGTAACCATAATCTCTTTCTTCTCTTTCTCTTCGCCGCCTATCCCTCTCTTCTAACGCTTTTCTCTCTTTATAATTCTCGTAGTCAACATCACGAAGATCATGCATTTCAAAAGTTTCTTTGCCATCTTCTAATTCATAATGCCTCTGGTCGTCAAAGTCACGTCTTGGGCCATATTCTAATTTTAACTTCGCCGGTCTTGGTAGAGATTTACTCCGTAACTCAGGTTTGGAGGTAATTTTTACCTGGTAATCTTCCAAATCTTTTAACGCAGCCTGCAAATCTTGAAGAGGTAGTGATACTTTTGGATATTCACCTGCAAAGAGGAATATTTTCAGTTTTGTCTTACTTTTATATCACCCACGTATTTCATATGGTATTCATTATTATTATTATCTACTTTACTAATTACCTTCTTCTTCATACGTATCTCTGCCATATTTCTCGTAACGCACTGGAGAGCGGTCTTCGCGATCATAATCCCTGAACACTAAATATTAACATTATTTAAAGATATATTTTTAATGATAAATTTATAAAATTAATATTAAATTGTAGAAAAACACTGTATTACTCTGCTCGTCGGTGACTTGTAACACCTAATCTTAGTAATGAACAAACAAAATATGTATTTATGAAAATAATACACTGATAGTGATTACTTAAGGAGTGATTTAAAGAAATGCATATGTGTGCTAACATTTCGATTTAATATACTGCATTAAGCAATCATAAAAAAAATACAACCCCACAGAATATCTTGATAGTTCTTCTCAGTTGTGGGTGCGGTACGAACTAACGTAAATTTATCTGTAATGACGTTTATATGTGATTGCAAATACTATATAAATAAATTATGTTGACTTTGCATATATTCTATTAATTTGTAAAAAAATATACATATTATAGCGTTATTACCTTGTGGACGGGCATGCGCTGGCGGCTGCGACCGGGTGCGCGGGGGAGGCACGAAGGGCGCAGGCGGAGCCCTGGGGCGCCGAGTGCGAGCACTGTTATACCCACTGTCCCGATATCTGTGATAGGAATAAAATACAGTATGCTTTAAGTCATCAATAATCAGTCAGTGTTATAAGGTATAATAGGCAGAAGGATCTAATATATAAAATTGTTAATATAACATTACGCCTGTATTTCCCAAAAGGGAACGACAGAAGAATGCAGTACTCACATTTTACATAACATATTTTACATAGGAATAAGCAGTGAGCCTATTACCATACAGATCCGGACTCCATGGTATTGCTAGCAATTTCAAATTTTAAGAAACCAGCGATACTTCAATCAAGCGATGGGCAATGGGCAAAGCAATGGGCGAATCAAACCCGTGTCGGGTCGCTTGTTCAACAAAGCATCCACTCAGCACTCATACTGTAAACATATTCATAGCAAATATCCTTACCTGCAGTCAGTATCGGAGTGAGCGCGTTCCAGCGGTCGGCGGCGTCGAGTGGACGCCCGCACACTGCCCGCGCGTATCGATCGTCTAGCATTGCAGTGAACAGGAATTATAGCAATAAATTCACATTTTATTCATTCAAATTAAACCCTATTCTAATAATGTTTACGACATAACATCGAGAAGATTTTCTATGTTAATGAAATTAAGAAATTATCAACTGCAAGTAAACTATAAAAACACTGTACCAAAATTTAATATTTGATAATATTATTTAAATCTTTCTGTATTTACGCTTAGTTTCAATATTGTTCAGACCATTCCGATGAGGTTACTCGCAAATCAACCACATCTGACATAATATCAACTTATATACAATATACATACCTATGTATATCAACTTTACAATATAATTAGTTAAAGCCGATTGAAGCTAACCTCGCGTTATGTCGGCGACTCTGCTTGGGCGGTCGGGTGCATACGTAACAACATACACGCCAATATAGAAACCTGTTGAGAGATGTTCAGAACGGTATGAATGTATCTCCTAATAAATAATATTTATTAGGAGACATTTTACGTGCACAGTGAGATATGCGTCAAAAATACTGTACACACATAGTATAATCGTCAGTCTAAATCTTAGTCTGATCTTACCTCGCGGAAGCTCTCTTTAGTACCTTTTAATGCTTTAACGTTTAAATACGTTAAAACGGAAATAGTCCCATAAAAACAAAAGATCATCTTCAATCATTTCATAGATTTATTGTTGGACTGGAATCTTCAAAGAACGAGTAGAGTTAATAAGGTCACCGTCGATTAAGTGCAAAGTCAAGTAGAGGTCGAAGTCTAAAATGAAGAATTCTTCATACCTGAAAGACGACGCCATGACATCTCCAATATTGGAGAGGCAGAGAAGCATAAGCGGGATCCCGAGGATGGCGTAGAAGATGGTGACCACCTTGCCCGTTTGCGTCTTCGGGGCGATATGCCCGTAGCCTGTGTGACGTAATGTTGCACAAAATTAAACTGTTTGAATTTCTCACCTTCTCACAACTAGGCAATCGTGTCTGGTAAGGTTATCAGAACAACGATATGGAATAGGTCGTCGTATTCTATTTTTTATATATTTTTTTTATTTATAAGTTGAATGTCTTATTGGTCTAGTTGGTTGCAAGCGCGACCACTGATCAAGAGGTCCTGGGTTCCAACCCCAAGTCAGGCACTATTAAATTATTCTAACTTAGAATTTCTAGTAGTGTTTGTGAGTCCGGATGTGTCTGATATACGGTATAGTTGTAAACGTAACTGGTGATATGTTATGCACTATTCTACCAACCTCTTCGAGAATTACAGGCGTAATGTTACGGCGTATGGCCATTCGGCTCGATTAAGACTATGAACTGGAGCAAATTTTCATTGTCGTGCAAAAACAAACAATAAACGCGTGATTTATATTCAAATGTTATTTTATGCTTATATAATTTGCATCAAACATGGGAAGTGGGTCGCAGAGGCAAAATTGGCAGCATGAAGGTTGTCGCACTATACGACTGTAGATGTGACGGTAACGACGCGGCTAATGATATCTATGCTCGAACTGGATATCATTGTGAATAATATTACGCGTTTCCATTAAAATCATTATTATATCGGTAAGCCTCGTTGGTCGAGTGGTAGTAAGCGCGCTTGCCGACAGAGACGTCCAGGGTTCAAATACCAGGTCGGATACTGTTGGATTTTTATTGGAAACAGTTAGTGTTGGCATGGATTCTGGATATGTGCATAGTGCTTGGGAATAGACTCACCATCTATTCCATAGTGGGACATATATGTTACTGGTGAAACATAAGAGTTTACTATACTGCCCACCTCTTCGGATATTACGGGCGTGATGTTACGTTTATTAGAGTAGGGGTTTGGCGAACAGCTGATTGCTGTACAGCGTAGCCTATGGTTGGTACCCTCTATGGTAAAAGTGGGACAAAAATTACTAGGATGCACCAGACCACCTTCACCTAAAGAACCCAGACTATTTAGAAGTGACACAGAGGTTTCAACAATATTTATGGCGCAAGAACATTCGATGCCATGACTGACATGTTTCCTCTTAACATATTTTAAATTTTCCCCAATATTCAACATTTATTTCGCCTTCATAGCCACTATTCCAATAAAATATATATACATAAATGATGTTCTTACACACTGGATACATAATGGAATTCCCACGATATTAATATTTATTACACTTCGTATGCAGCGTCACCTTGAATGTTATAATTTTCATATCTTGCGATAAATTTAATCGATCGCGATAAAATAAAAGTCGCATCTAAACACTAAGCAGCTACCTTGCGAGTTTCAAAATTACGAGTCAACCAGAACGCAATTCAGCTTTACTGCTTTAATGCTTTACTACTTTAATACTTTACTGCTTTACTACTTTAATGCTAACAATCAGATACCCTATCCTTAGTGTTACCGGCGCCTCTATACATGAATTACCGATGCTGCTCCAGCTAATGAATCCGACAGTACATTCAAACACAATTAAGTTGGATTTATATGGACTTTCTACTACATGTAGGTATATCTTCGTCTTTATTATTCATTATGTGGACAAGGGAAACCCACATGTGAAACATAATGTTGAGTCTTATCCACAAGATATTGTACTTGACATGATTACATTCGTTACATACATACGTCGCGACTTAAAATGTATCTCATCCTGTTATAAACAAATAAGATTATAACTTGCAACTACTAAATTATAATAATAACTTTGACTACGCTATTAAAAATCGTGACATAACGATTGATATCACTGAATAGGTAGACAGAACAGAATAATACTATTCACCATTTTCGATATTAAGCTATTAATTAAATGTTAAATTTTGTTTAAGAATAATATAATATATACACATATTATTATATTTATTTATATAACCTACAAGTATAATATAGTTGGATAAAAATCTTACCAAAAACAAAAATGACAAAAATAGATAAAATGGCAAAAATAGGTAAATGTGTATCAGTATTTGGTTAAACAAGGTCTGTTCTAATAAAGTAGAGGTCAAGTTCTAAATATATTAAGCGACAGTGTATCTACACTAAAATGTATTTTTTTTAGTTGTCATGTGTTATTATAACTAACTACTTTATATACAATCAAATGCAGCTCCCATATTGAAACAAGGGCTTTGATATTTTCATCGATACTTCATTTTCTGTTCATAAACATGTACCTTGTTAATTCCATTAAACAATACATAACTAAATCTTTACACTGGGATAAATTGTACCGAGGGAACGTAACAAAACCATAGGTACATATATCCAGAACGAATAACCAGGGAACCAAACCCCCACTACTCTGCGCAAAACACCGATTTAATAAATGGTCTGTAAAATTGGTTGTAAACATTGCGATAACGCTTCACATAATATGCGTGTCTGATTACAAGTTGAATTTGGACATGCGATACTACCCTGCCTTATTATTAACGTGACGTGTATTTTTGTAAAATGGTAATACCAGTTAGTATGGACTTCCGACGTATTTCGAAACGGATACTGGCAAGGCCGTCCTCTCCCACACAAGCGTGCGTACACACAATACGATTTTATGCTAAGCTTTTCGTACGGTGTTGCCAGTAACGTACGCAAACGTAACGCTATATTCAAAAGATATAGCGGAACCCGATACGAATAACCGAATCGGTAAAACCGTAATAGTGTGAATCCACCCTAACGGGTAGATGAAATGTAATTGGATGTAATGACGCGAATGCAAGCTAAAGTCCTTGGATGTTAACAATAAATTTATACGTATTGCCTAATAGAATAACATTATATTGTTGTGTCATGATATGATCAAACAAAATTGGTTGATGGCAGGTTTTTTTAATGTACCAGTAGGGACATGTAAATAACTAATTTGTGTAAGCTACCAGATTCAGGGCAGAGTAAGAATACGCCGTCAGACATCACTATCAATCACTGTCGAAACCCGGGTTTCTTAAGAGACGATTAAACCTGTTGCTGGCTGATCGCAGTATGATACTTAGGGAAGTCTATTTTCGCTGGCCGCCGGCAGGGAAAGGCGTTGGCAGTGCGATAAGCCATGCTTTGCTGTCCTTCCCGCATGCTCAGCGTGTGGCCCATGATCACACCCTGGAGACTGGCCTATGCCCAGCAGTGGTCTTAGATAAACTTACGATGATGATTTGTAAAACAAAAATATGCGATGTCTTAATCTTCTTGACGCAATAGTTTAAGATGTCTTAGTGTTAAGACGTCTGTCTCATATAAAAGAACGAAATTAGCGAACTTGTACACACAAGCAATGTAATCTTGTGAGTCCGATATGTTTACATACGTCCCATAGACTATTGGGCAGAGAAACAAACTTTCACAAATAGGATAAATCTGGTACATCATGTAAACTTAGAACCATACATAATGACAAAATATCTGGCCTGTAATCCCTGAAGAGTTCGGTATAATGACCTTGTATTATGTAAAAATATAACTCAATTCATTAATACACATAATTACATTTATCTAATGTATGTAACTATCACTCGCGACTATTATGTCCGCTCATTGCTTCACGACGCTATAATGTAGGGCAACCAGGCGTAGCCGCGGCAGCCGCAAGTAGACCTGGGTATTACTATTCGTTCTACGACTTCAATATTGCATTCGCGTCATTAATTGTTGGTAACGGTCTAAAAATATTTTATGCGTTAACTTTATGTTAAATTGCATTAACACTAGTATCAGAAGTTATAAGCTCTTATTTAGTTATGATCTTTATTTCGACACTTGTCTAGCAAATCCGTAACACACGACGAATTTAATGCCTGATGGCATTTTGTAATAGCCAAACCAAAGAAATATTGTTCAAATATTGTATGAGAATAATATATCGTTTTTAATGAATCGAATCAAAACATTACTAAATATATTAGCAAGCTCTCATTTCCTGCAAAATAAAATAACCAAATATAATATCGAATTAGTCAGCTTATGATGTGAATGGATATTTAACAACCTTCAACTTGAGATATTTATATTGGCTAATGTCACTTGTGAAGGTTGCTCAAATATTCCTAAAAACAATTCCATATAAACTATCACGATATTGAATATAAAATAATATGTTACGTTACTTGTGTGAAGAAATAAATATGTTACTTGTGTACTGTAAAATATTGCGAACTGCGCAATACATCCCCCGTATAATATCACCGTCGAGAGAAAAACGGAACGATTCCAGAGCTGAGTCTAGCTAGCATTATGATTTACAGGGGGGTTAATTTATTACACAGATAATTTAACGGCGTCGAAAATTTCGACTTTGATATTAGATTCTAGTCTTAGAGCCAATGTAAAGCGTTAATAAACAACACCTCTAAGTATTTGGCCGACGACGGTCGCTCAGCCGCTACCCACGCACCAGTATCTCTCGTACGTTGCATGACCAGCCATCCAATAACGCACCGTACCTTATTATATTGGAAACTACTAATGAGAAACATCCTAATGTAGGTCACTAGTTCCACGAAGACCTTACGGCGTTCCCAGCCGCAGACCTTCGATTTTAATAGTCTACTCATTAATATATTCACATACATCTCAAATTTTAAATATGCTTAAGTATTTTATTACGCATTGGTGTTCTATGTAAGACCATTAATGCAGCTAAATAAGTCAAATGTGTGTATTATGTAGAAATATAAAATAATTATTTACTTGTTTAAATCCGTCTACAACAGTAGTTACAAACAATTATCTACGACAATATAATTATTAGTTATGTTTCATTTAATAATGACTAATTAATTACCTTTCAATAATAATAATTAAATTGCCATTTCCGTACACTACCATCTGATCCCAGATCTTATTCCGTACACGACCATCTGATCCCATGAATCGAACCCACAACATCTGTGGACCAGTCATGCCTCTTGTCGTGTCACAATCATTTTGCAGCGTAAAATTTTTAAGTACTGTAATAGCATCTCTCAAACGTTACAATACGAAAACTAAAGTCAAATTAGTCAAACTGTTTTTGGCAAAGATAGAATCGATTATATGGGACCAAGTGGATATATATTTTTTCTAATTGCATCACGAATTACAAAACGATGTTATTCAGAAATATTTAGAGCCGCGCAAGAGCTCGCTGAAACTCTACATCTCCAAGCTCAGAGCAATTGCTCACTTGCTCAGTTATATAACAGAGGGCGCGCGGTGCGGTCGTGCCTAGTATACGCGTATTATAAAAAAATATAATTATTAATAGTGATATTATGTTCCTGTGAAACACAAGGTGCCAATAAAAATGTATTTCGGTTAGTATTTTTGATTATATCTATACATATTATACATAGTTAATAAATATTTTATATCTAACAAGAAATAATATATTAAACCTCTTGGATATAGTGTAAAAATGTGTGGATTATATATTGAGTAAAAATATTAAGAATAATAATATTTTGGGGCTCAAAATTTCTATTATATCAGTGTACAGTGTTGACATTGTTTAGTAAAGGACTTTTGCCATATCAATATGAATAAATTTGCAACGCCACCATGCGATTTTTGTAAATACCCTTACAGTTTGTTTAATTATTAACATTTTATTAAATTTAATTAATTACAACTTTATTTAATTTAATAACTAACCCCTATAGATTACAGCATTAGTAGAAAAAAATAATAAATTTAATCATTTACAAACATGTACAAATCAAACAAGTGTCTATTTTCATGTGTATCGTATAAAACAGCGCATCCAGCGCTGTCATTACGTTAAACCGTGTGCACAAATCCCTATAACAATAAAGTGTATTGTTATCAATTTATTTCATTGACATGTCACATCTACGAGATATTGCTCAATTAATTGAAGAATTGTCCGCAAAGTTGTTTTTCGACGTAAAGTCAGGCCCTAAAAGGCACCGCAGCCTCGGGCACACCTTGGGCCGCTTGCGAAACAATCGCCCACCTTCAAGCTATTTCAATACTTAAATACATTGTAAAAATTGTAATATTATATCCTACATTGTAAATATTATGGTCCTACATGTATCGTAACAACTCACAATCTCCACACCACAGTTTAATGTAATGTGATTAATTTAAATAAGCAAAGAATATTTAAAGTCACACAATGACAGTTTAATATTTGACAACGACGCGTACCGTTGTGCGTGGGCACGCGCACCGCAACACGCGGCTACGCACGCACGTGCCCCCTATAAAAAGTACACATGAAGTCTCTACTTTTACAGGACTACATTTTTATAATTCAATTTTTATGATACAATAGAACTTTATCTACATTGATATTGTTGTGTATAATTTGTATTTGTAATTGTAACTGTGTATATAATTATGTAATTTTTAAAATTAAATATAACAGCAATTGTATTTAATATGGAGCATATGAACGCCACATAGTATTAAGTGGTCGCTATACAAACAGTGTAGCGCCATACGCAATGTATCGCAATCGTGTTATTGGCGCAATCGCATTCTCTTTAACGTGGAGTCCAGTACACAATACCACATTATAATTATATTATCGTTTTAATGAAACGTGTGAACTGTATATCTTTATCTCTTCAAGTTATGTGAAATATATTGAAAAATGCTCCAGGAATTTACAAAATTTGAAAACTTTACAAATATATAATTTTTTGAACTTCGTGGATAGTAGAAATAAAATTGTAGTTAGTACGATATTATTACTATTATTATACCATCATGACAGATCGCTTACGGGTTAGGCAGAAAGTACCGATCTCCAAGTATCTCTATCCTTACAGGCCTAGCCTGCTTCTATATTCATCTCCCTGTACCTAAGAGAAAAACTCGCACGCCTAAAATGCTATTTGACTTCAAAACAATGGAACTTATATTGTAAATATGAATTATTTAAATTATACAGACGTATTAATATTAACCGTAGTTGAGGTTAATCATGACTTCATCTCCTCCGTCAATAATACTGGAAGCGCATGAATCACAGTAGAATGAATGGTTGTAGGGCTAGGTTGATGTTATGGTTAATTGCCCGGGCATTGTTTTAGCAACACGCGATGTTACGAGCGACGCAATCAGCCAGCATCACGTTTCCGTCTACTCGAAATAATTATTGTTGTAGCTCAATATCTTATACGTGTTGGTCGCTTAAGGAAATGTTATTCACATGTGTTTACTTAGCCACTTACAGGGCGATCAAAAAATTGACAGTAACATTGACAATATTGCATAATTCACTCTCGAGTCGACACGCGACGTCGACCGAAGTAGCACGGCGAAAACCCCACCTAAATGTACTTACTGCTTTATCCATTTTTAAAATAATAAAATAAATGTTTTTATATATCATATTACTTGCAAAAATATATTGGTTTAATATTATTTCGAGTATGAATTTTCTGAAAAGGTTATCCACTCAATAGATATTTTACCGATTTCTCTTTTAATATTATTAATCATCTGATTGTTTCTACTAATTCAATATTTGTTATATTTGTGTATAAATATTGATAAGTCATGCGTTAAACGACTCGCGGTCCTGTGTTCAGGTGTCGTGGCGTGCTTGGTGGTGAGCGCGGCGTGCGCGTGCGCGGCCGAGCGCTGGCGGTGGCCGGAGGGCGCCGCGTCCGTGCGCATCGACACCAAAGTGCGATTCGTGGACGCGCCCAAGGATAAGTAAGCTATTTATTTATTACCCTTACAAAAAAAAAAAACATCGCGCCTTATTTCCCCGAAGGGCGACTTTTAACCAGTTATTAAGTTAAGTGAAACTATCGCTATACCCATATTAATTTACAAATATTGTATGGTGCTGTAAATGGTTCCGTTCGTTCAACTTTTCGATAGCAAAAGGGCGAGGTTGATTTAAGCAATATTAGTATGTAGTTTGAGTGGTTAAAATGTTTAATATACTGACTACAGGTGGACCATACTGGTCAATAAGTAAACACACATTTACACATCCATTTAGTTACTACTAGTATACTGCTCGTGCAATGCAAGAACGCAAAAGCGCCTATTTTACGACGCAATTCAAACAAAGAATACCTTGGCTTCCTTCAGTAAAACCTTCGACATCGTTTCGTAACAAAATATTTTTAGACTTTAAACACCGCTGTAAGTAATATAACTATGTTCAGTAAGAAATATAACTATGTAAATAGAGCTACATTAAATAGTGAAACGTGGGAGTGTAGTATACTCCTCTGACTATCTCTTCGGGGATTACAGGTGTGATGTTACGATTACTTATTTAAAAAATATATAAGGCACCGCCTTTAAAATTCATTTCTAATTGTATTGTATGAATGAACAAATACCTCATGAAATTACAAAAAAAAATGTAATCTTTTGTTAGTAACGTTCCCACTCACAGTTTCGATATAAGTCCTCATTTTACATAAAAGAATTGTACATATATTTTGTAACTTTGAGAGAGTTAACATGATCGAATAATTAATCTATATCTCGTTCATTAAATGTATCAAATACAATTAAAATAATCTATGTGCATTTAACAGTAGGTAATTAACTTAACGCTACATTTTGAAACCATTTACAATTCCATAATCGCTTACCAGTTTATACAACAATCATGAGTGATCTAAGTGATGTATAAACCTAGGTCACGATAAAGATTTTCTATTTATTAATCTTGCAGCTTCCGATTGGATTTTTATAATACGTTCGTAATTACCACTAACAAATTAAATACACGCTTCAAGCGAATCGACCCCAATAAACGATCGATGTAAACAAATACATACTTAATTACTTATCTGATAGGAATTGGCAACGCGCGCGGATTCGGTCGACCGGTTCACGGTGCCTTGGCCTCATCTCATTGCATATTGTTCAGTATCACAACACTGAGTCCCACTATTCAACTCCATTGAATCTAGATAACAATCAGAACACAATAGCTTTTACATCACCCGTATATCTGATCTTATGTAATTGTTTTAAGAAAAGGATTTTTTGCTATAACTATAGTACGTGACGATATTTCGTTGAATTGAATTTTCTTAAACACATCTATATATTCTCGTACAAGCAAGTTATTTGTATGAAGATTATTGAAAAATAGAAAGCAATTGTTAAAAGTAACTGATGTTAACTGTAATTGACAATGAATAGGACTCTAAATATAGGATTGTAAATACAGAAACGTAAATATAGGACTGTAACTAAAAGACTTTACATATAACACTGGTAATAAACGTTACTTCAGTTTTTATAACTTGTTTACAGAAATATTAGATAATATTGATGATAGGAGTATATGCAAAAACTTTTGTAAGATCCAAAAATGATATAAATATATACAAGGGACATATACCATAATTAGTGACAAGTGGGAGTTCTACACTCCTCTGCCTACACCCTCGGAGGTCGACGTGCTTGTAATGTTCTGCGACCAGCGGTAGCTGCTAATAGTTACTGTTAGTTCTATTCGAGGTTGAAGAGAACCGTGCAGCGTGGGGCGACATATAGTTACAACACACATAATAAATTATATGTCCTAACAGGTAGAATTCTTCTCCTCTTTTAGAAAAACAATAACGTATATATTTCTAAGACACGCCTTTAATGCATCGTTGTTAAAAACTACGTTCCATATAATAAATGGTTTATAAGATTATCTGTTACTCATAATCAAAATCTAAGTTTCTGTAAGACCTAACGATTTATTAGAATACTCATGTAAATTCCAGTGATTAAAGCAATTACATACATTCGCCTTCAGGGAATACCCACAGTTGCCAAACTTGCTGCAGCCAACGGCGGCTAAATGGCGAAAGCTGAATCAACTGCCAAACTGATTAATTACCAGACGCTGATTTATATTCAAACACAATTTGTTTAGAATGCACATACAAAGAGGTAATTTCAGAAAAATTAATACAGATCTTCATGCCAGGTTCCATACGGGGTAGACAAAGAGCATCGAGTGCCAAAACAATTTAATTTGATTGGAACAATTGCCAGGTCTCTAGAAGCAATTTGGGTTACTTGTATCGAACCTGTTTCGCTGGTAGGTTCGATTCTCACCCAGAATAAATATTTGTATAATGAAGATAAATTTGTTTTTTTACGGATGTCCGAAGATAATATTATTGTTATAATTGTATTGTGTTCAAGGCGTATTATATGTATTTTACGTTAATGAAAAATAACAAAGTATGTATGTTAACTGATGTTCTTTACGTCATACTAATATATAAAGCTGCCTATTTATATGTCTGTTGGACTAAGAAGAAAACTACTGGATCACTTGCGTGGTATTTCGAATCGTTTGTTAGAGAGAATTTTTAATAAAAGGTTAAGTCAATACAAGGTGATTTACATTTACAGACGAAAGTCATGTTAACATCATGTTTAAATTAATAATTATAAAAAAAATAAAAATCATCTTGGGGCAATACGAGTATAAAGTATAGATTAACATAAACTATTTTTTTAACTTTTTAATTTACAGTATAATTATTCATTTAACAATGAATTTAATAATATTGTCCTTTGAAAAATTACCAATACGCAACTTCACGCCTGTAATCCCCGAAGGGGTAGGCCGAGCAATGCAGAACATTCCCACGATTCACCAGTCACGTTTACGTCCCACTATGAAGTAGGTGGTGAGCCTATTGCCATGCATCGGGCACATATCCAGACTCCGAACCCCCACTAGAAATTCTAAATTAGAAAAAAAATGAAAACCAATTATTTTCAATTATTGCTATTGCACGTGTTAATATTAATTCTGTCTTCTATTATTATTCATATTCCGTTATAGTACGTCTTATTTTTATTCTTCCCATGTTATATTCAATTCCATTTTATCCTAACGTAATACTGAAATATGCTTTGATATACAAACATACTCGTACATTCATATACTATTTATATAATTTATCATAAATCAATTTCTTTGTAGTGAGGAAAATACTTACATAGTAGACAATGATATGTTAGAGGAATTTTGACATTACGGAATTCTTTTTTATAAATATATATATATATATATCAAATTCGATCAACATCAAAACCAGAATAGCATTCTATGTGGATTCTTAAAGACCGTTCGATCGAATAATGTGAAGAGACGAAGCCAAAATTCGACTCGCTAGAAGCAAGTCGCTAGAAACAAGCATCTTACCGCAAGTGTTGCACTCGACTAGGAAGTATCTCGGGGGCTCACGCGGCTGCAATAGATTGCTTAAACTAATTTTCAAGATCCGTAAACAATTCGAGCAACAATTGCCAATCGATCAATACACGCCGTAACTGCTGTGTCGGAACGCGTGTTACATAAACGTTACTTGTAAAAGTAACTGGAGTAATCGAGTACATTACTTGCGTGTATGTTTGCGAAATGGGTCTGCTCTGCCCTGACACACATTTACACTCGCTTCAGTGATGGTAGCATTCACAAAAGAAAGAGAAAAGGGCCTTGTTACAAATGAAATGACGATTGTCTCTTGGTCTTTATTTTACTGTGTTTAAAATATAACCAGAAACTGATAATTATCCATTTTAAAAGACTTTTTATATAAATTATTATATATATTAAAAAATGTATAAGTCCATTTATCCATTTTAAAAGACTTTATATAAATTATAATATGTTAAAAAATGTATAAATAAAGATTCCCAATCAACTTGTCGAAATATAGAAAATGTGGAATTCAAATATAATTGAAAAAAATAACGCCGTATTTCAAGAAGTTTACGTTACACCAAAATCCTTTCCACTTATATTTTCAGTGAAAATCGTGACAACCGAAACGCAAATAGTAACATACAGTCTGACGAAGTGCCATTCAGAGAGCCGACCAACACGGTCGGGTTTTACAATCGGCCGCCTGGCGAGGGTCGGTACCCGGTGCGCGTAGAGTCGCACCAAGGCCCCAAGAGTTCACAATACCGCCGACCTGCTGTATACCCGGCTCATATTAACGGACAGCACAGGTAATGTATTCTTCTTATTGTTCTTATTCTCCGACAATGGGAAGATTCTGGATGCGATTCCAGGGTCTGGGTCAAACGGATTTTCTAACTTGAATTTCTTAGTGATATCTTACAGTCTAGAGATGCGCCCAGTGAGTAGCAATAAACCAGGGTTAAAATTAAATTCCCCCGAACGTGATTCAGAAACAATAAAACAAAAAAAACGGTAGAATAACAGTTTGAAAAGTATACTCGTAGCCTATATATAGTAACAGATAACATTAATGATTCAGCAAAAGGTTATATATCAACTAGAATTACTATTCAGTTTCAGTCACTCAGAGTCAGATGGAACACTGGATTCTTTACAATACTGCAAATGTGTTTCCGTTCCGAACTGCAAGCCGGTAGCAGACAAGCACGTGAGTAAACAAGTGGGCACATATTCGTTAACAGTGACACTTGACCAACTATTAATGAATGCATAGAAAATAAAAAAAAAATGTTCTCCAAGGCATATGAAATCTGCCAATCCAGGCTTGGTTAGCATAACAAACTACAACCTTAAACCTTAGCCTTTCATTAAGAAGAGAGATAGAACACTTGATGATGGTTATGTTCATGATATAAAACAATGTAAACCTATCATTAAACATATAACTAAACTAACTAAAAAATATAACTTTCTTTCAGAACGCATGCGGCGAGAAGGAGTACTTGTGCTGTTATAACCCACCTAATACTCATCACAACTCAGGTAATGTCATTGTATCATGGCGTGTCAAATTATATACTTAGTCAATATTAATTTATTAACAACCCTCGTTGGTGGAACAAAATTGACGTACAAGCTGCCACTAATAGACAGAAGATTAGTAGGTTCTATTCCTGTTAAGGTTTTTTAAATACTAAAATACTTTTACTAAAATTTTATTATACTTTAAAATAATGGACGAATTCCTAGCCAGTTTTTATTAAATTGTCTTCCAGAATTTTTCAACGAAGTAGACGATGAACGTCCAGCTTTGCTGCCCAGTTATACAAATGTAGAAGGACCTTTCCCGCCCGCTCCTGACGGCTCGAACAAGAGACTCAACAACAACGGTAGGCGGCAAACCCAACAAGGAGTGCTAGTCGGCCCTGAAGGTCCCACGGGACACACCGGATTTCACAAGCAAATTCTAATAGGACCCGGTGGTCCTTCTGGATTGATACGCCCGGAACAGAAGCCTGACATTTTAGTTGGACCCGACGGACCGACTGGTATTATTGGACCTGGAAATGTCAATCACAATCCAGGTACAGGGGTAACTTCCGATATACGGCAAAGTGAATCAGCTCAAAATGGAATTCTAGTTGGTCCAGGTGGTCCAACCGGTATTATTGGACCACAGTATAATCGACCTGTTTTAGTTGGTCCAGGAGGTCCAACAGGAATAATTGGTCCTAGACAACAAGGATATTTCGGTTCGCCAAGGCGTGGAGTATTAGTTGGTCCCGGGGGCCCAACCGGAATCATCGGACCTGCTGGATTTAATCAAAGACAAAACCCTGGCGTTTTAATTGGACCAGGTGGCCCTACAGGAATTATTGGACCGAGACGACCGATCCTTGTCGGCCCCGGTGGTCCCACCGGACAAATAGGACCAAGAAACCCAGTCTTCGGTAAATGAGTATTGTGTGATCTGTGATAACAATAATTATTAACATTGACTAATATTCCGTGTTTCATGTCATTACACGAAGTACGAGAACCCGCCCGCGACTGTTACCATTCCACTGTAAATATTATAATTCCATATAAGTATAATTAGTGTACCACAGTGTTAACTATTACGCACGATTTAAACTTAAGCACATTATTATTACTATTTATAAATTGAACCAAGAGTTGAATGTTTGGAGATGTTCAGATATCACTGAACATCAGATAGGGTATATTTCTGTTTCTATATGTACTCTTAGAGGGTGCACCGGCCACGATTATAAGCATGATACATCCAAAGTGTTTATTGCACAAAGCCAAAAAACGTCATATGTCTGTCACACCAATAAATAAACATAAATAAAAAAATATTTTTATTTGCAAAACGAAAAATGTTTGTTTCTAGCAATGGTATGAAATATGGCGCGTGGGCGGATTAATGATATGGATCTGTCCAATTATTTCTCCGTCAGAATTGTGGAAATAGCGGGAGGATAAAGTATTGACGTACGAGCGGCGCGCGGCTGGCGAGCGGCCAGCGGCGCTGACTATCGCGTTTGATATACGACGTCGCTGGTTCCAAATGATGCAATGAAAATGCGTTACAGGCCTACTTTTTAAAACATCTTCAATAATTTACGCTGTTCTATACATGAACAGTGCAAAAATTAAGCAATTAAAATAATTCCATTACAATCTTGGCGTGTGTGTTTTGGCATCTTTTATTATTGGCCGTCTATTTTGTTGCAATTTTCATCTTCTTTAATTGACTGCCTCGTTTGTCGTATGGGTTGCACGTGTGAATGCCGATCGAGAGTTCCCGGATTCGATTTCTGGGTCGAACACCACAAAATTTTCTAATTTAGATAATCTAATAGTGGTTCGGAGTCTAGATATGTGCCCGATGCATGACAATCGACTCACCACCTATTCCATAGAGGGACGTAAACGTAACCGGTAAAACGTGGAAGTGTTATGCATTTCTCAGGCTACATCTTCGGGGATTACAGGCATGAAGTTAAGTTAATTAATAAGTAGGTATACAATGCATTTAACAAGATACAGATAAATACTTATAGGAATCAAAACCTGTAGATGTTATTCCAAAAAGGTTATTCAGCAAAAGCGATAATTATAATAATAAATAAGAAGTTAAATGACGAACCAATGGTCGTGATAACAATGATGGAGTAGAAGAGGGCGCCAGTGAAGGTCCACTGGATGTGGTCGGTGCTCTCGTTCCCGTCCCAGCCGCGCACCTTCATCTCCAACAGGATGGCATTCTCAAAATCCTGAAAATAGACAAAACATGAACATGTCATATTTATTAACATGGAAATATTTGGCCGAAAAATGTTCGTTGCATTTATTATTCAGTCACCATAAGTTTTAGCTGCTAAACAGCAGTGTAAAAATTATTACTCTTAATGCTACTATTATTCGGTCACCATAAAGGAGGTTTTTTTTGCCGTTAAACAGCATTAAGATGATTATAGTTATTTTGTCCGATTTATAATATTTGAAAACCACATTTACGACTTCGATTTGGTTACCCTAACAAATTACTTACGAGCATACATAAATTATTTTCATTTATACACAGAACCATATACATATATTAAATTATTTGGACAACATAGACCTTTCTAAAGTATGATAAAGTATCAAGATGTTGACATGTTAGAAATCCAAATTAGCAACACAAAAAACAAATTCACATAGACATTGGCGGTAAACAAATATCTACTCTCGGCGTTCGTTATGAGGCAATGATGGCTGATCTATTTCCGGCCGCTGTTTATTCTTCGATGTTTGAATAAATGTTCATCGGAATCCTAAAATACAGGTTGCGAGTGTGCCCATGCTATACGAGATACACTTGACTTTGTTCGTTTTTTCATATTACAGTTAATTTGTACAATGGACGTTCATTTCATCTCTTTAGAGTTCTCTCTGGAAAACCAGCTGAGTATAGTATGTTTTGATTGCATTTTTAATCAAAACATACTACATATTAATCAAGTCTATTTTTATAATTCCATCGTTTTCTGACGGCAATTCAGCATTCTTTTGCCATTTGACATGTGAAAATACATTATTTTTAATACGATCAAAATCTATTGTCACTGCGCTGGTCCATTTTAAAGGTGCCTCATTAGGAATTATATCTAATGAACGAAGAACGCCCACCGTATAATGTTAACATCAAACAGTAAATAATAAGTACCTTCAGCATTCCAACCACTTCGGAGGTCCAGTTGGTCTGGTTGAACACCAGCACCCGGTTGGTCATCAGCCAGACGCTCTGCGTGGTGTTGCCGCGGATCTGCGAGATGTTCATCTTCACCTGAAACGAGAGACGTCGGAAATGATCTTACACGACTTTATGGTTCGTACGTCCCACTTAAGCATGAACCGATTAGAAATACTACATATATTTATCGAAGTATTTTTAACATTAAAACCGTTCTATGTTATAGTCATTCATTAATCTGTACATCTTTTATATAGATAAACAAAATTGGAGCATGTCTTTGAAATAATAAAATAACCTTGTTTATCAGAAATACATACACCAAATATTTGGTACATATACCAAAACTAGATGTGCTCACGACTTCGCTCGCGTGGAAATCGGTATATCACAAAGTTTTTCCCGCATAAATACCGACCTGGTGGGAATTCTAGGAAGGAAAGTAGCTTATATGTTGCTCCACAGAGAAAAGAAAAAAATCAAATACCTAGACAAAAAAGATGAGCAGACTACAGGCGAGCTAGGGGTGAAAGCCGAGGGGCGTAACGCGGACGCCAGGTCGGCATATCCTACTTACTTCATTTGGAT
>DWEI01000101.1:0-29106 GCA_018245875.1 Mysoria ambigua | reverse complement strand
GTTCGATTCCCGGGTCAAACACTACAAAATTTTCTAATTTAGATTTTCTAGTAGTGGTTCGGAGTCTGGATATGTGCACCACCTATAGGCTCACCACCTATTACGTAGTGGGACGTAAACATAACCGGTGAATCGTGGGAATGTTCTGCATTCCTCTGCCTATCTCTTCGGGGATTACAGGCGTGAAGTTATGTATGCCGGACATCTGGATTTAATTAATGCAATCATCTCTATTACCGCCTAGAATCTAGGCCCTAGATTTAGCAACACAAATCTTAGTAACGTTGCTGGTCAATATTGTTTAGATGGAACGTTTGGTTATAAAGGATACATTGTCCCTCGGAGTCCGTGATCTCTTCTCCGGGCGGGTCCAGCTTGCGCAGCACCTCCGCGTCCGGCCACTCGTCCAGCAGCCGCTCCTCGAAGTCGTGTAGCTTGTCGCACTCGTTGCCGCGGTACACGAAGCCCTATAAAAAGCCCTAGCGATAAAATATTATATAGATAGTGCCAAATTATTTGCAGAAACTATATTCTCTTAACTATACTTAGTTAGATAAAATCATTTTTTTACTCTCGTGTTTGGTTGGTCGGATCGATGATTTAACACCTTTCAAAATAGACCTTGAATACTGTTTTCGATCTGATGATTCTATGGGCATGTAGCCAGAATTCGGTTCCAAAACAGATGATACCATTTATAGGCAATCAGGTTGGATGGAATAAAAGGATTCTCGTTTTGATCCCTTTTTTGGTCGAGAAAATTCTATCATTGTTACACGATGGACAAAAAACCCCCAAAACATTATGTATATTACTCACTCGTAAGCTTCGAATTAGGTAAGTATTTTAATATGCGTTTTCTTTTAGGGAAAAACACCGCTATTAATATAATTATGTATATACATTGAGCTAATATTATCGTTACATATTGTATATCGATTAGAATATAAGAGACATGTGCAAATATTTTGTGCAAACATATTATATTAAATCATGTTTTAAAATCGTACATGCTGCATATTCGATATCAACCCTTCCATCGTTCCACTGTTGGAGGTCTCCTCTCAGAATGAGAGGGTTAAGGCCATAGTCCGCTACGTTGGCCAAGTGCGGGTTGACAGACTTCACACACTTTAGAAAACATTTTTTTTAAGATGTCCAAGATGTGCAGGTTTCCGTACGATGTTTTCATTTATCGAAATAGTAAGTGATATTTAAACCTAAAATGCACATTTTTAAGAGATGCGCGCCAGGGATTTGAACACGGTCTCCCGGAGTGAGAGGTCGAATTTCAAACAATTAGGCTGGAAAAAGCCCTGAGAGCGGCTGCGGCACCTGCGGCAGCGTGAGGTGCGGCGGGAAGCCGCGGCCGTGGTAGATGACGCGGAAGTAGGCGGGGTGCAGGCGCGGCGCGCGCTGCATGCAGCCGTACAGCTGCGCCAGCTGCGCGTGCATCTCGCCCAGCGGCCCGTAGCCCAGCGCCAGCTCCTCCTGCACCTGCACCAGCTCCTGGATGGCGCTCACCGCCAGCTCCCACTGCCGCCCCCGCGACACCAGGTCCGCCACCTCCAGGTACAGCGCTTTCTGTGCCACGTCACACCGTTATTTATTATTTGTATCGTATTTTAATTTGAAGAATATACTACTTCACTACAACCTTAAACTTCGCTACGCCGGAAAGATTTTAAAACTGGTATCATCTTTAGAATAGTCAAAAACGTAACATAGAGTTTAGTATTATACTGAAACCTACATTACACAGTAAGGATTTCTACATCGTCAAACGGTATATTTGAAGGTTAAATAAAACCTACTTTCAATTCCCTTTGCGTGGTGTGCCCGGGTTCGATGGGATGCCGAAGCCGCGGCGGCAGCGGCTCGTCGCTCCAGTCCAGCAGCTTGGCGTGCAGCTTGAGCGCTAGGCCCGCTTCCGTCCACTGCTGCGCTCCCTTGTGCATCGCTGCCAGCCGGTGGACGTACCTGTGCGCACATGACAAATTTCACACCACAACTAATGTAGCGCAAAATATCACAAACAGAGCATCAGAAATTTATTACCGCGTACAAAATCGAACCCTAAAAATGATATTTATTACAATGACAACGAACGTCTAGGTATCGAGCCTCTCACCGTATATACATGTGGGGCCGTTCGATTTGCTCGTAAAACCGCAGCACGCCCGTTATGAGGTGCATGCGGTGCGGCGTGGCGGCGGCGCGGTACTGCAGCAGCGCGTCGAGCTGGCGCGCCGCCGCCGCCACCAGCGCCGCGCCCGCCAGCCGCAGCGGCTCGGCGCGCGCCACCAGCGCGCCGCACAGCGACACGAAGCGCTGGCGCCACGCCGCGTCGCCGCGCCCCGCCTCCGCCAGCACGTCCAGTTTGTCGATCAGCTCGCTCTCCAAAGCCCGGAGCTCGCCTCCCTCCTCTGGCGAACGTCATATGTATCCATATTTAAAAAATAGTCGCCAAATGCTGTTGTAGTTTATGGAACAATAAACTACTAAATAAATTTTCTCAAGAGTCGATAGTGCCTACAATTTCTTTAGATTTTTTGCTAAAAGTAAAAAATTTAAAACTTGGTTCATAAAAGTACAGTTGTCGCCTGTACGTGTAATCAACAGATAATATAATTAAAATGTTAACAGTCAATTATACATCGATTGTAAGTAATACGAAAAACAATACCGCAGTCTCCGGAGGCGACGTTGTGCGAATACTCGGTCTGCATCATGTCGAAGAAGAGCGGTATCGTCGTGTTCCTCACTACGTCGTCCCTTAGGAAGCTCACTTCCAAGAATGGGCCCACCAGGAACGGTATGAATTCGTGTTTGTATTCACCTGCAACATAAGAACCAAGCACATTAATTATGAATATAAAAATATGAAGATGCCTATTAAGCAGTAAATTCGTTCGCTTATTATAAAGGTGCTTATTGTAGCATGGGATTATTTCACTGTGTTGTACACTGAGGTCGAGTAAGTCTAAGCTGCGCTCACCGAGACTGTACCACATGTCTTGCAGCGCGTTAGCAGCGGTCCGCCTCAAGTCACCGTACAGCGCGAGCGCGCGCTGCTGCCTCGCAGCCGGCAGCGCCTCCAGCTGCAGCGCCGGCGCGGCGGCCACCAGCCCCGTGGTGACGAACCACTCCCGCAGGGCTGCCTTGATTAACTCCGCCTCGGCCTGGTCCGGAGAGCCCATGCGCGAAATGAGCGTTGTAGACAATAATCTGGAAATATATATTGAAACGGAAAATTTATAAAATAATAATATTCATACGTGGGACTAACTCGACGCAACGATATTTGATTCCCTCTCTAAGCGGAGCTCGTGCTATCATAAGTAAGTAGCTGACAGACTTTATGCCGTATGAGTACAGCGAGCGGCATACCTGAGCGCGTGCAGCATGACGTAGTGCTGCAGGTGCAGCATGTCGGCCCAGTGCGGGCGGAACACGGGCCGCTGCAGCAGCGCGGCGATGAAGGCGAGCGTGTCGGCCGCGAGCGCCGCCGCGCCGCCGCCCGCCTCCGCGTCCAGCGCGCGCTGCACGCCCGCGTACTGCTCCTCCGACATCTGCCGCAGCATCTCCAGCAGCACGCACACCACGCGCCGCTGCACACACCGACACGCGACTATCGCTGTAACTACTTATTCATATATATATATATATCTTCACACCTGCACTCCCCGGCAGGCGAATGAGTTAGTACGCTCCCACCGGTCACCAGTTAAATTCACCGTTCCACTGTGGGATATGGGGTGAGTTTATTGTTATTGTATTTACTATAAGATTTGCAATACATTTACAAAATATTATACACTCTTGCAGGACTGGTGAAAAGGCCGCCGAAGAAAATATAAACTCAAAGGAAAGTAACACGTACCAAACTTGTTAATATCTGTAAATTTGATTCAGGAATATGACACACTGTCCCTACTCAGCAGTTATTGTAATGAATGTTTTTTAGCTATCCGACGGAAGGACACCTAGATGTTGCGATTTGAAACAGTTTAAACGCCTCCAATGAGGCTGTTAAACTACCTCTCTACTTCGACAAGTCTAGCTTTCCTTTCGTTTAATTGTTAGATATGTAAGTAAAGTCTTTTACGTTAGTATGTAAGTCATTTGTTTATTGACACTATTCTGCAAGAAACCTAAATACAAAAAAACCGAAGTGTTCAAATTTTTCTCAACATAGTGTTAATTATTATTAATTAGTCAATACCCATCAACAGGTTGATAGTGTACAAGCCTATTGGAACACGAACCAAGAGCTGGTCGGCGGGCGCGGCGGGCGCGTCGTCCCTCGCGCGCTCGCGCAGCATGGCCGCCGCGGTGCGCCGCACCGTGGGCAGCAGGCAGCGCGCCACCTCCGCGCGGTCCGCCTCCACGGGCCCCACGTCTTCCCGCGCGAGCAGCGTCACCACCTCCCCTAGCGTCTCCACGCACAGCTCCACCTGTGTTCGTGTGCCACACGAGCTTCAGTTTAAAGTACCTCTCGATTCCGCTTGATTTCGGAATAGACCGATTATTATATATTGCGATATAATTTTTGTAAGCAGTATTACATACTATATTAGCACTTACACAGATTCAGAAATAATGTAACTATCACTAAAATATGAATGAATTTCTAGACAAACAGAATATTGTGTTACAACTCTGTAAAAAAATATCATTTATAACAGCAAAAGCTTATGTGATTCATTAACATTTAGATGCAAGAAAATTTGAATGACTAAAAAGAATCTGTATCTTCAAGTTTTTATTGGCGGATTTTAAAGAAATAAAACGAAAAGGCTATATCGTTAACTATATTAAACTATGCTCTTTTATAATATCTTAAATAAAATTGGATATAATATGCACTTAAGTATAATAAAATTTGGAATACTGAAGACACTAAGCAAAAATAAATTGTTAGGGAAATAAACACTGAAATCTTGAATCACGAAAATTACCACTGACCTCTGCTGTTCAACGCCTCGGCTGCATAGAATTAAAGAAACGTTTTTTATAATTAAATTATGAAAAGGATACCGATTGTAAATTAGGTTTGATTATAATACGCCACTAACAACAACACGTAGAAAAAAAAAATTAATTAAATGTTCCATTGCCGCCATTTTAAAATGTCCTAAAAAGTATATATTATAATATCAGATACATGTACCTTGTGGTGTGTCTACCTAAAACACCAATATGAACTGTAAAGTAACATAGCGACCCTCTGGTTATATGGCTGAAATGTAGTTCTGTTGCGTCTGTAATGAACCCACAAAAGGCCCCACCATAGTACAATATACATATTTAATTGTATACTTCCCTCATGTTCTTCTTCGTGGTTAGGTATTATGACAGCATCACGATACTTAGTACAAACACAGGGGCACTGAACAAGAAATAACACGTTTTGTGCAGATATATTTGTAATTATATGTAAAGTTAAAAAAAAAAACAAAAAAAATCTAATTAACAATGAGAGATACTTTCAATAAAATAATGCAAAAAGATTCGGAAAGTGTGGACACCGTCCGCGAAATCACGCAGTATGGTTTCTGACTCAGAAAAGGACAATATCCCAAGACAAGGTAAGACGGTAAATTAATGATGCTCTGATGTAGATACATTTATATCGTATCATAATGTATTATGTGATTTTAACCAATCGTGCCACCAAATTGGCACTTACGCATGCACGCACGCACACTTACATATAATTTTACACCACACCATCATCGCATGGTCGCATGATATATGGCAGCATCGATCGCAACGAACAACAATGACATGCAACATAAATATGTATTACATTAGCGGTGGTTTACTAAAGTATAATATGTCTTTTGAAGTTGGTATGTAAATAATTTGGTTCAAATTCAAATTAAGACGTTTCACAATATATTAATTAGGAATACAAAATTAAATTGAAAACAACAGACGTGTATGTATCGTGGTGCAGTCATGTATGCAGTCATGTGGAGCGGACGGTAGAGAGGGGGGCGGTACGTACGAGATGCGTGCGGCGCGCGGACGGGTGTCTACGCGCACTGTCGGCGCCGAGCAGACGCGCCGCCTTGTCCACGGAGCGCAGCTTATGCGCCGCCTCGCGCTCCAGCTGCACACCGCACTATACTAGCCGCGCGCACTGATGCGCACTGACCACACGCCAACGACAAAAGGATTCACTTGATTCAAATGAATCACATTATAAGCTCATTATTTAAACTACACTTAATTTTAAACGGTATTTTCACGCTTTATAATTTATAATCTTCATATTTTATATAAATGGAAATAAATATTATATTACTTTACATCTTTCCTTCTGTAGTTTGGCATATGATCAGTTATGTTACAATTATAAGCGGCAGCACGAACGCATTGTCAACACTGGTATTTTTGATTATATTGTTATTTTATAAATAATTTACATGTTTTTAACAAAGCCGTAAAATGTGCTTTCAAACAGTGTAAACAATTGTTGCATGTTGCAGCAAAAATATCATCAAATCTTATTAAAGTAAGCATTTTCAGCGTTTTAAGAACCACAAAATGACAAGTATATATATTTTCCAAATTAAAATTTTACTTTTATTTTGCATTTTGCATTATACCTTCAAAATACCTAGGTATGTAGAAATATAAAATCAATGATATATTCATTTACATGTCATTTTGTAATCAACGAAAGTCACACCCACGGGTTGTTGATTTTATACAACGTAAAAAGATAAAAATCTTTAATATACGCTGCTTCTTAATGCGTACAATTACTTTTGTAAATGGTACGACTGCTCTAATTTAACATCCAATTTCTAATTGTCATCATCCGCTATTATCTACACCCAACTTCAAACAGAATATAGTAAGAATGGAAGTACTCATAGCAAGGCTGGCGTATCATAAAACCTACGGCTACAGTCATAGTCGAGTGTTTAAGGTTTGAGAGAGAAACAACCTATGGGTGTAAGGCATGCGTCACATCGAAAGTTTGCACACAAAAAAATACAAGCGACACCTGAAGCTCGCTTGTTAACAACATTAATGTCATTAATTATTATTAATTGGAAAACACGACATCAAAATTCATTAAACATCATAGATTAAACATCACGACATCAAAAACGTTGCGTTTTGTTACTGTTGAAATTTAATGTAAATGTATAAGTAGAAAATTATTTTATATTTCTTATAAATATAAATAAATATATTAATTATATGATATATAAATATAATGCTTATGTTATTGTGTTGAATTGTACATGTACATATAAGATTAGTGATAAAAATATTATTATAAATAAATGTAGATTTAACTTCATTATTATTAAATGTAGTATTTGTACGTATAATCGTTAAATAATTTAATTTAGTCTAAACGGTAAAAGAAACTAAATACTCATTCTTAAATAAGGAAGAGAAGACAGACAATGAAGGAGGGAGTACGAAAGAAGAAAAGATTTTAGTAGAAGACATTAATTAAAAAGAAAATTATATATTAAAAATAATTACCAGAAAACACACACACATTGAAAAATAATAACAACAATACCCGTGATCCCCAAAAAATACAAGCAAAAAATTTAAAAAAAAGAAGTACATAAGTGATAGACTATTTTTTTCTAACGATGTGTAATAATAGGTGCATCTGCACATTTCCTCGGTAAACGAAGAAATTGTGAATATTTCAATATCGCGAAACCGAGTCATGGGACCTATCTTCATAACTATGGGAAATGAAATTATGACACAACATGAAATCTAAAGCAAAAAATTTCTAAAATATTAGAATCCAACATAATTTAAATTCAATTGGAAATACTTAAAGATCACCTCATTGGAAGGAAATTGTTGCTTATATTTCAAAAACATAAAAAAAAAAAATTCTATTAAAGTTTCATACTTAACCACAATAATAAAAAGAAATTAATGAGATTTCCATACATTGAACGTAAAATAAAACTAATGGTGTTGATTGTGAACCACAATTATTAGATCACCGAAAAGGACACACACAAACACACGAACATCACTCCGCCATGCCCACACATAGATAGATACTTAAATATGTACCGTAGAAGCATAAACTACATAGTATAGGTGACAAATTTTTGAAAATCTAACATTTTTTTAAGATATTTTTTGTGGTGGTTATAAAAAATATTATTTTTTAAATTGATAGTTAGCTAACGAATTGTGTGCATACCTCAAGATGCGTGTGCGTTACTTAAACAAATGTGTGTGAAGAACCCTTAAATAAATATTATTATTTTAAAGCTTTTAAGAACCAGGAACGACTATTTGATTTCCCCGGCATAAGTAAAATTCTGGAGCAAAGTTTATGATATGAAAGGAACACCAAGATAGATATTGGATTTTTGCAAATTTCATTGATAAAATCTAAGTACAACACTCAAGGAAGATTCAAGAATCTGTAATCATCCCAGTGCTAGGTATAGCTATATCCTAAGCATTGGACTGCGAGAGATTTGCAAAGTGAGCTATCATCAGCGTTGCTGTATTTTGAATACGTGACCACTGGTACACTGGTAGCTACTTTCCAGGAGCAATTCTATGCTTCGAAGGGCACCCTATGTCGTCGGACCCGAATCTTTTGTTAGGTACCAACATGTGAATCTCATCCGAGGTATTATTGTCCTCGTACGCACACGGGTAGACTTCGTAACGCTTCGTAGTCGGTTGTACATATTCGCGATGCTTCTATATCCCAACGTTATATGAAAAGTAACTAAATACACATAAACTGTACAGATATGAAAATAAAGCGAAAAAAAAAACATTATAAAAGACTGCAAAAAATCTTGTACAAAGGTTCTTCACACAACACGATAATCGAAATTTCTTAGAAAAAGAAACGATTTACTTAAATACGTGATCAACGTACATTAAAAATATGCCAATGATTTAATCATTAGTTATAAAATACTGTTATGAGAATATTGACTATGATTATAATAAAAATGAAAAAAAAGAACAAATTTTAGTTCCCCAAAGATTTGAACATAACAGTAAAATAGCTTTCAGTATTTTGAGTTTGAAATTTTGTTTCAAAAATTAAGTCAATTTTCTCGCATGTTAGGTAAAGCGACAAAAATCATGCAGGAATTCACTAATTTATACGATTCATTAAATAACACAATATTATCCGTGATATGTTAAATTGAAATGGAGAACTGATGACATTCAAAAAACTAAGTACAGGAAGCAATTGCAAAAGTATTTCAACAAAACATAATAAACATGTCAATAATTAATTCACAATAATATTCTCAGCTCATCTGTTCTCCAAAAGCGCAAATTCTAAAATAAAAACCGATCTAGTCACATAACAATTGAAGTAGTTTCAAATAAAACACAGTTTATTTATACTATAATAACTTCAAGTGATTATGCAACTATTTGCAACATATCTACAGTTAACATATTAATATGAAAAACACAACGTGATATTAACAATTTGGTGCCAAGTACAGACGGATGATTGTACGAGTGACGTAGGAACCAACAGATTTTGAAATTAGAACTTTCTATGTTTTATATAGTCTTGCAATTAATGAGATCCTAGTATTACAGCATGATATTATCCATATAAAAACCATATTTTATCTGAGAATACTCTCTGATTATATATAGTGAACGATCAAACATCACCTTATCGATTTTATCTCCTTGTTGGAGACTTAATACAACAACAGCTGCCGACAGCGTTAGGCGTGGTACGTACTCGGTACTCCGAAAGCCATGACAACGGTTGAAAATTGAAATATAAAACAAAATAAACAAATTACTTTTTTATATAATTTTACATTTAAATTATTTTTTGCTGGAAATATCAAGCGTTTCATATCGATCTCTCTTCTCAGTAATAAAAAAAATATAAGCTTGCAAACAAAAAGCTAATCAAATCAATTGGTTTCTACAATACTCCAAATTTACAATAAAAGTGAAAATACAACACAAAACGTGTACTTACATCGACAACACGGAAACGAAACGAAATGAGTGCGTTACATGACATGCGTAGCGTGCGCGCTTACCTCTCGACACCTGCGACCAACACGAACATAACTGCCAGCCAACTGACGATTTTATGGCGCGCGAGTTTGAGGCGAGAATCGCTTGTAAGTAATCAAGTGTACAAATTTAAAATGTCTATGTACAGGAAATGTACTATGGGGCGGATATCATCCGCATGATTATGCCATTTACATTTATGTTAAAAGTGAAGACATTAACATAATAATATAAAGAGATATTGAAATAAAAACGTCAAAATAATCTAAAGAAAGAATGTCCAAAGAAATGATCCGTTATATAAAATATTAGATACAATGTACAATCCTAACGAATTTTTGCCTCAAACTCGCCTGCACTGCCGCCCTCGCGGGCACGTCGCCAACGAATCAGTGCATACATACCATTACTGGGTGTGTTGTTTAAGCACGGACGGACACACTGTTACCTCACATTCACTATTATCGTATGCTAGGACTAGGATGTTCTCTGTTGTGGACGCAGAAATATTATCACACGATTATTTAAAACATATTTTTTTTGGGAAAATATAGATAAATATACACAATACAAACGGCACATGACAGAAACGCTTAATAATATGTTCATGGCACACTCGAGTACCGTCAATAGAATGCTAGTAAATTTTACAAACTTTGTATGTGATCATTATTTTTAATCAGACGAAAGAACACGAATAAGAGAAACGAAACATACCAATAAGACATGGACAACATTTCGGCGGCGCACCAAATTATTTGTAATATTATACATAGTGGTGTAAAATGGTAGTCATCGTAGTGCATATAAGGAGTGGCGAGTGCGTACATTCCAATAGAAAGTGATGTTACCAACATGTGAGGCCGACAATCGTTATAAATGTACACCAACACTGTGCCCGGTTTGCATATCGCCAGTCGGTTTCCCAAGTTTAGTATTGCACAATGAACGTCAGCCAAGTGAGCTCCGCTAGTTGAAGATTTTAATACCTATGTCTTTAAAGTTATCATGGAGCAAACTGGTGTTAAATAGTTATTGGGCACTGTGCCGCAACTTGGAGCTTCCTGTCACTTGCAACTTGCTTTTATTACCACCTCATAACTACAATTTTAAGAAAATGGACTGTATGGGTGTAATTTTAAGATAGAACTCAAATTCTTCCAGACTCAATCTGGACATTTCTGTGCCTCTCTAGGTTCTGCGCCGGGTCTAGGCATCGCTAGCATCGCTTTGCGCAGTTAGATAAAAGCCCTGAAGTGTATTCGAGATATGTGTTAAATATATTTCTGCTTGTGTAAATTAATTTTAACGATCTCCTTTATATTATATCACTTAATTAGTACCATATTAGACTTAGTTATAGATGCAGTGTAGGTTATCAAATATTGTTCTATACATTCAGAGTACTCATCTTTCTAATGCTATTAGGTGTATATTACACTCCTCTGCTTACCTCTTTGGCAATTATTGGAAAGTGAAATGTGCCAGAAAGGTAATTTACACATCAAACTTTCATAAACTGAATCCCAGACAGAAAGAACATATTCACATAATACTTAAATCTGTATATAAAAGTCCAAGGATAACTATTAAAAATCAAATATTCTGTACACACATTAATTTTTTATAAACTTAGATCTGACCTTAATTTGTCTTTATGCTTTGTTTTAATGTGTAGAGCTACGAAACTGCTTTTAGAGTCCACTAGTAAACCGATTGGTTATATGCAAGCCAGCTGTGATGTATGTAAGTATGTTGGACATACAATATTCTCAAAAACTGTATATGTCAATTGATGCTCCACTAACATTGCGTCCATAATATTCCCTATTGAGAAATATATATCAGCAATTGTGTTAGCTAGAGATTATTTAATCACAACTGAATGGAAGTGTATAATGTAATATTTACACAATCTAAGATTATATTTATTTATGACGTGTTTAATTCCTTTCAATACTCACATATTTGTGACTGAATACTTAAAGTATTTGTAATATTTTTTCACAAATTTCTATGTATAAACATTAGAATTACATGTAAATTTATATAATGTTTGCTTGTAAGTATTATGGGTGGCATTTAATTTGAGCGCTAGATGATTACTGATGTAATTAGATTAATACGATATAATCTGCAAACAGAATTAATCAATCGTTAGTATTAAGTTGAAAAAAAAAATTGGGTAAGAAGACATTAATTGTTCAAGTTGTTTAAATAAAACTAGGTTGTTTAGTACAACAGGAGTCAAACCACTAAGTCTTATCCTTGGTGCGTAAGTACTGGATATTTAATTAAACTGTTTGATGTAGCCCTCAAATTAGACGCCGAATATATTATATTATTGTAACTTTGTGGGGATATATCACTCACCTCGTGTGCGGCTGTTAATAACTTCTGCAAGGTGTCGGCTAAATGTGGCAGAAGCAGTGCCCTAGCTTCAGGTTCAGTCGCGAGCGGGCCTTTAACCAGTTCGAGCAGAGCTAGTAGTCGTTGCTTCGCTAAGCGACCGAGCGGCAGCGCCTCCAGCGCCAGCACGCAATAGGCGCTGCAGATTAAGTATCATGATTAGAAATGACGCTGGACCGATGGGGAGGGAATACAACTATAATGATCAGGCGGATGCTGCCAAGAAGCAAGTGCGCTACCTGAGCTCTGTGGTGGGATAGATGAGCATCATGTGTGGAACCGCGTGCGGCAGGTATTTAAGTGCGGACCCCTGGCACGTGAGGGCGTGGTCGCCGCAGCGCATCAGCCACACCAATGCTTTCAGGAGATCCTGGAACGAATAGATATTTTACATCAATCAATACAGTTTTACGTTTATATCAGGTTTTCTGATTAAGTTACATTCTTACAACTGAAAGTCCTAGGGAAAGCAAGTCACCATGCCGCGCGAGCGTTGATTGGTGGAGGTAGTGTGGCGACAGTTTTCCTTCTAATGCTTTCAAATCACCACAAAACCAACATAAAAAAAACAAACAGAAATACAGCGCTAAACTAAAAAAGCCACTATTATCCGCTCCAACAAAATGAACGGCGCACAGCGTAGTATAGGAGTATTTTCTATAGTGTGTAGAATTGCGAATGAACACTCGTTTGCCATGGACTGAACTATCATCATTATCAGACAATTGCAGTCCAGCGCTAGACATAGCTCTTCCTTAAGGCGTTAAGTTCATAATCCACAGGGCGGACGCCGGCGCGCACCTCGAGCTGCGCGCAGTAGGGCGGCAGGCCGGGCTCGCCCGACGCCACGGTGGCGCGGTCGCCGAGCGCGGCGCGCAGCTGGCGCGAGCGCACCAGCAGCCGCGTCAGGCTCTCCAGGCACTTCATGCACTGCAGCAGCCGCTTCAGCGCGCCCTCGCCGCACTCCGCCGACCGGATCGCCCACACCATTATCGATATTAACTTTCTGTAAAATATATAAATTTTTATTCGAAAATATGTCACGTTTTCTTATGTCAATTCTTGTCAAAATAAGCCATGTTTTCTTATGTCATTGCTTGTCATATATAAAACGTAACATAACGCCAGTAACCCCGAACAGGTAGGCAAAGTGGTGTAGTACACTCCTATATTTCACCAATTTACATATATACTTTTGCTGCCCAAAACAAGAAGCCCAAAACAAGAAAAATATAAGCTGGCGGATTGTAGAAGTACAAAAAAATATAACAAATAGGATTATAATCCCGCCGTTTATAATATTACTCACAGTAAAATAAAATACACAGATATAACTAAACCAAAATGAAATTACTCACTCATATGCCAGTGTATCGCAAAAGCTGGTCTCGATATAGACCAATAGCACAGGCTGGAAGTGCTGGTACTTGTGGTCGCCCACCAGCGATATCACTCGCAACAAACAATCCAATACCAGCACTGCGTAGCTTTGCTCCGTGTACTCTTCCTCGTCCTCGTCCACCTAGCGAACGAAATATTGCATATTTTAGTTATAGACTCGACAATGTGTAAGTCACTTCATATCTATATTAAGTATATTACGAGACAAACATCATCATCATTTGTATGTAATATCAATTGATTTATATTTTCAATAATTGTCGTGAGTATAAATATACCTGAGTCAATATATTAAATAATGCGTCGAGTATGTCCTGGAGAAATTTGACTAGCTCCTCACTGGGTACCCTTAGTAATTTGACTAACGCGGCGCGTAAATTTCCCTCCGCGTGATGGGTGCTCCACTTCAATACACCTAGAATCTCCTCTGAAAATGTCAAAAATATCTTTTAAGTAAATATTAGAAACGATAAGATAAATATAATATATTGTTTCATTTAAATTGAAGGATCATTTATAATTATTTGTAATTGTTTCGAGGGGGTGTGTAGGCGTGTGGCGGGTGTGTGGCGGACGCACGCACCGCGCTGCGTGAGCTTGGTGGAGCAGAGCTTGGTGGCGACGGTGAGGCAGTCGCGGTGCACGAGCGTGAGCGGCCCGCGCGTGAGCCCGCGGTCGGCGCCGGCCGGCAGCTCGTCGCGGCGCGCGGGCAGCGCCAGGCACGCCGCGCCCGCCTCCGCCTCCACCTCCGAGCTCGCGGTGGAGCCGCTGCGCTTGTGCTCGATCTGCGAGCCAGTCCTCGGGTTACGCTCCACGAAACTATTATTAAAAACCAAAAAAACTTCTCGGGAAGTCGCTTTATTGAACTGAGGGCAGTACGGGGTACAAATATCAGTGTAAAAATATAGGAGCATACAAGAAGTCATTTTCATTTGTAATCAAGTATCAAGTCACCTGAGACGAACTTTTTTTTAAATATTATTACTTACCTTGTAAACACACAGGTTATGTGTCGTGTCGGGTGTCGTTGTTCCTTCTCGCTGCATTAGCCTTAAGTAGCTCAAGGCGAAGTATTTCTCTGCTCGGTCTTTGGCCTCGTTAGAACTGCGATGACGACACAGGAACACCAAGTGGGCCTCCTTGAACGCCTCAATGTTTAGACACACCTGCAAGTCGAAACAATTGTTTATGTTTCCAATTACCGAGACCTTATTTAATGATAAATAATGATGACATGATCGAATGTCATAACGGCATCTGAAGTTACAACGATACCCAGCGTATTACATAAATTTGTTCATTGCAGAATTACGCTATACATAGCTTCCCAGTGATTCATTGACAAGTCTTAAAAATATTTTATTTAATAATTAACAACGAAACTTTATGTTGATTCCAAATACAATGAAAATACAAACTTATAATGTTCGTTTCAATCATCCGATATGCAAACTGTATACAGTTACTTATATGCAAACCTTAAAAGTCTCTTGCCACCTCGGCCTATCGTCGTGGTAGTAGACCAACGACGTATACTCGTCAACGCGAGGTACTCCAGCTCCGACCGATATCACGCCCTGTAATTAATAATTATTGGTACTTCAGTATTACAGCAATTTTTTTCTACTTCCGACTAAGGATCTTTTTTTGATGCGGTAAATACTGTAGATCGCTATTTTATTGTTTAATGTTTCGTGGCTGCTATTAAGCCGGCTAGAATCACGTACATTTTTCGGGACATATTTGAGGTCTGTCCTCATGAGTTAGCGCTGATTGCAGCGACCTGGCCATCTTAATACTCAAATACTTCATATCGCTGTTTTAGTGCGTAATATCCCCACGAATTCTAATGACTGCTGACACGATGACGTCAATGAGCGACTGTGTAAGAACTAGCGAGCCGTTCACAACGCGAAGCAGTGCCAGGAGGCGGGCAGTGGGCAGTGGGGGGCGGGCAGCGCGCACCGGGATCTGTCGGCCGCGGCTGTCGAGCACGCGCGCCAGTAGCTCCACGTTGCGCTCGGAGGACTTGCCGCCGCCGCGCGAGTACGCGGCGCCCGCCAGCGTCACGTACAGGTCGTTGCGCGCGTCGCCCGGCAGCACCACGTCGGGGAAGGCCATGCGGCGCGCCACGCCCGCCGCGCCGCCCTCCTCCTGCACCTGCCAACCACGACACATCGCCCTCATCTGACTGCGTTTGTTCTGTATTCAACTAGGCATGCTTCAATAAAATTAAACATATAACTGTTAAAATACATCAATGGAATACAATTCGTCGAGTTTAAATGAAATGATCACAGTTTAAATATGCACCTGTTTTAGATCTCCCTCGACGAGTTGCAGCGACACCCAAAGACCCTGAGGATGCTTTGCATCCTTGAGATCTCTATTCGATATCACTTTTTTAAGTAACGTGTCCATATACTCTTTCTCGCATCTGAAGTCAAGAACCAAAAAAGAAAAAAGACATGAAAAGCATGAAATATGCTTTTGTTTAGTGAATACATCTAATATTACAAGAAAAAGAGATTTATGCATTACATACAAAAATACTCGAACACATTAATAAATGAAGAATAAAGACATTAGGTTTACATTTTAATAACTACAAATTAATAAGAAAATAATATGAAAACGATAATTTTAATGTTCCTATATTATATAGTATTGATACAAAATAAGTGTGGCATAATATCAAAACTATTGTCTTAATTGCCATTGAATACGATGACAATTTGTTTTTTAAAAAGGACAATATTAGACGTGATAATTGACGCGTACGCGTAGAATGGCAGCTGGATGTCCTTGTCGGCGTGGTCGGCGGCGAGGTGCTTGGTGACGTCGGCGCACGCCACGCCGAACGGGCGCCGCATGACGCCGGCCGCGCTCGGCGCCGCCAGCGCCGCCGAGATCGTGCTGCGTCTGCGGCGCGACACTACTCTCGGTTCGGGGACCCACTGCTCCTCATTAACACACTCCATTGACGCAGCGATGCTAAGTGGTTTTTCGCCAATAAGAGAGCGCACTACTTATACTTCTCAAGCGTAAGCTCTTGCTAATGTTTTTTTCGCGCTTAAGCAGGTTAACCTCCACCCAAATGGACTTTCTAATGGTGTCTAGATAGCAGTGATATTTCGAGCGACTGATTGGTCGATCCTAATCGGCGTATCAAAATATGTTCTTGTCGAATATTGTTAATTACCTTGTAGGTAATTTAAGTGTATTTAGTACAAGAATGACCATTTTCTTGGAATTGAAATCATAGTTCCAGCTGTGCTATGTTAAAATTCAATGGTACCTGTGATCCACGTTTTGCGGCTCCATGGCACCTATCCTAACTACATGGCACACCAAAAATATCTTCTCCTTCTTTATATCAGGCCCCAGATCCTGGAAATAAATCGTTGTCACTGCTTATACTAATAGTAATAAAAAGTAAGTTACCTATTTTCTAATACCATTTACATAAAATTTTAATATAGGTTGTAGGGTGTATTATGCCGGGGTACACAGACAAGACAGTCTAATGAAACTATCATGAACGAGGGGCACGCTAGTAACAGAAGGTAATTTCATTACAATAGGATAAAGAATCGTTGGTCGCGAACATGGATATAAAACAGTAGGTGACTGTCAAGTTTGTTCGGGCTATTCTATCTGGATGTAGACTCACAGTGAAGAGCACGGTGGTGGCGGCGACGGCGGCGGCGTTGTGCGGCGGCCAGCGCAGCAGCACGCTCTCGGTGAGCTTGTTGCCGAGCGCGTCGTGCAGCGCCAGCAGCAGCTCGGCCGCGTCCGCCATGCGGCACACGAAGTTGTGCACGCGCGCCACCACCGTGTACGAGCGCGTCGCGGGCACGCCCGACGTCGAGCTCGGCCGGTCGGTCGACGGCGTCGTCTCCTGCGGCACATTAAAAGTTTCTACATTTGAATTACGATACTACGATACAATAAAGTATTTTTTTTTTTATTTAATGTACGAAACTTGTTCTAACATTTTCAACCATTCAATTAATCAAACCACATGAATAGTGAACTCACCATATTTTTATCGATCCTCGCATTTGCCTCGTCGTGCATCGCGTTAAGCTTATAAGCAGAGGTAGTTAGAGGATCTACTAACTGACCAGTGCTAGTCCTAACTGCCAGCTCCATTTCTAGCATTCTGTAAAGAATGTATAAATAAAACCAGTAGCTCGACGCTTAATTTCCATTTTTGTACTCCTATATTTAAAATAATAAGTAAATCAAGCTCACATAATGTTCACAAATTGCCTCCCCTCCAGTCATGGAAACAGTCCATAACCAGTAGTAACAACATAAAATGGATTTCATCTAAAGTTAATAACGAAATATTATCGACGTCACTCACCTATTGCCCTTATCAATGGTAAAGAGCGCGGTCCTAGCGACCCGCCTCAGCTGGTCCTGCGGCAGGGCGTCCGAGGCGGCCTGGCCGCGGAGCTCCAGCAGCGCCAGCATGCTCACTTCCATAAATTTGAACCTTTCGTCGTTTGTCTGAAACCAATAATATTACTCTATCATTGATAAAACTAATGAATAATCAAGGCTTATATATTTACTACTTATATTTAGCGTTTATAAATAGCACAGCCT
Source organism: Mysoria ambigua (assembly GCA_018245875.1). Classification (NCBI taxonomy): domain Eukaryota; kingdom Metazoa; phylum Arthropoda; class Insecta; order Lepidoptera; family Hesperiidae; genus Mysoria; species Mysoria ambigua. The sequence goes on along the minus strand of DWEI01000101.1, from coordinate 10,641 downwards.
ACAAAATATCCACTATTAAAGTTTTCATATGACTCGGAAGCATTTAAATTCGGGACTTGGTGGACGCGAAAATCTAACGTATTTCGTTATGCAATCACACAGTGTCCGTCGGGAGTCTATAACAGAAAGTATAGCACTATTTACCGTATATAGGGTCTTCCATTGCTGTAGCCAATGCCTCAACGTTACAGCTATGTCGTGCACCACGCCTCCTCCGCCGGCCGACGCCACGACTGTCTTGCCGCTCCTGCAATAGGCAACCACGAAACTCTAGATCCCTCGTATTTGGCAATAAAACGTTTCGTATCTATATATATATATAGTATCAGTCCTCCCGCTGCGACCGGCGAGAGCTCATAAAACATGTTCTCGAATGTGTCCCTAATTAAACAAGTTAACCTTGTTAAACGTACATAAGGTTAGAAGATATATGGTAATATACCAAGTGATTTTTTACCGATAGACGTGTAATTAACACAGAAGACAATGGGTAATCAATTCGGTCTATACTTTCATTTATTACGAAAGAACTTTCTCGTTGTAGACAAAACTATAATGAATGTGTTAGCTTAGGCGCCAAAAACTAAAGATGGATTCTCTCAGTATATAACGATTAGCTAGTGATACTCAATTTTTAAAAACAACACGATACACTATAAATAGCGTAACATACATTAAAACCGTACATCTCGCTAAAATAAAAGTATTATGTATCATGATCTCTTCAGCGACTGCCCATCGACGCTTAGCTTGCTGCATTGCAATCAACACATAAACATAGTTATATATGTATACAGACACACTAACGTGTTTTTGATTTGACATATAGATATATATAAAAAAAACACGCTTTCCGACATCGACCAAAGCGCATTCAAAGTGCAAACGGCGACGAACTAGCGAACGTAAACGAATGACCAGTGGATCGTGACATTGGGCGTCGGGCGCGCGGTCACCGAGGGCGCGGCCAATCAGTACGCAGACACTTGGGTTTGCAGCAAAACTGACGACCTATACCTGAGTTACTCAGCGCAGGCATATGTCCATCAGTGGACTGCGATTGGCTGATGATGGTTACATTGACGTGTACCGAAAGAGTAATCCGATGACGCACGCAGAGGAGTGTGGTACACTCCCACCCACGGGTCATCATTAACTTCCCACTACTCTATACTTCCCGCTACCGAATAGGTGGTGAGTCTATAGCCATGCACTGGACACATATCCAGAGTCCGAGCCATCGGAGCAATCGCCAGACCGACGAGGCGGTCTTATATATCTCCTGTGATATACTATTGTTCACGCACTTTTCCGTCTGTCATCGCGACGGAGCAGACGTCCCATCGAGTGCTTACCTACTCACTGATTAGCAAGTGTTTTATTTACAAATTAAGACCTAAACGGATATACTAGCTGGCAAATTAGTCGACACCACATCTCCCAACCCTTAACTCGAGTCGGAACGAACTGAGTGAATTGTTACTGAAGTACCAAAACAGAACACAACACCAAAATAGATGCAAACAACATAGAATACAGAAGTCGTGAATAATTAGACAGGAAAATTCAATCGCTGCAGCAGTAGCCGGTTCGTGTTACTGTGATAACACAAAAAATCAGTCGATCCAGCACCAACACGGTGGCACCGTGCACATCGCCGTCGGCCAGTGGCGCGATGCATAGTTCGGTGAAGATAATAAAATGTCAGTGCAATTGAAAAGGTCGACGACCTATTGATAATCGCGGTCGAGTGACACATCGGGCCCGGCGATGTCCCTTTTAATTGAAACATTATCACTGGGAGCTATCGCTCAGTTTTTTTATACTCCGAGCAAACGGCCGCTCCGTTCGCCTTTTGTACGCGAACATGCTTGACCTAGACGATTGGCATATTTTTAAAACATTCTCATAAAAGTATTTTAAGTTCGAAATGCACACTTCAAATTAGGTTGAAGTGTTGTTAAGTTAAACGAACGGACGTACAATTATTATTATATAACCAGCTCAGGTTCCGCACGTGTTAAATATCTCTATCCATATAGAGCTGACGTACTCCTCCTGTATCAATTAATATCATATAAGTATATTATATAATAGGCTCTTTATATAAATAATTTTTATACATACATGCATATATAAGTATGTAATATCTAACAACACGGTTGTAAATCTCGAAGATAGGTCATACTCATAGGTCCCACTCACATATAAATTAGGTAATTTTAAACTGGTGCTCTTTGGGGGAGGTTTATGTCCAGCAGTGGACTAAGATAGGCTGATGATGATGATTTTAAACTGTCATTGGACAAATGAACAAATCTTTATAGGTAACATAAAACAGCTTTAGAGTTAATTATGTTATCGCTTACAAAATACCAATAATTTAAAGCAACATTGTTAGCGGTTATCTTAGATAGCAGCATCGCCGGGTCGTCCGGTGCTAATTACATTGTACCGCAACCCATCTATGTACATGTACCCAATTTCAGAAAGGGCAAGGACTAATCAGATGTGTCGCCATCCTAATTACATTGGACAACACCTATGGTTACTATGAATCTATCCATGCAAATTATACTCACTCACTGAGGACGAAAACGTAACCAATTTATAAAAAGGTTTTGTCTTAGGCAGTAACTACTAACTTCTCCACGTGACAATCCCGAAGCGCCACGTAGTTCTTGGGCACCGCGCCGCACGCGCCGCTGCGCACGCTGCATGCCCAGTACCAGTCCTGCGCCTCGCCCTGCAGCTGCACCAGCTCGCCCACCTCCAGCGAGAGGTGTGGACTCTGGCTTGTGTAGTTATAGATCGCTGAAAGGGGACGTCATTATTTTAAAAAAGCTGACAAGAATATCACGATCCCATCTCAATATTGTATTGCCTACAGCAAAATGAAACTCTAAATACTTTAAAAAAGTGCTCGCAGCGTTGACGAGGTAGCAGGTAGCAGGTTGCAGGCAATCTGTAAAGTTATGCAACGCCGAACGCGTTTGACACTTAGATGAACGATCGTTAGGGAGAAAGTTTCGCCGAGTTCCTGTGCTTCGAGAGGTGAGTGAAACAGTCGGTCCCGAATGTTATACGATTGCTCAATATTTATTCAATATAGCCGCACGCATTTAAAACGGATTTAGAAAGATCTCACAGCTCAGTTTGCTAACGATTTGTATACTTATATGCAAACCAGCACTAGATTGCTATGCTATGCTCCCACAATTGGTAAGGTGACTCTTACCTACCAACCGGGAGTAAAGGGGATTACACACAGAATCCAATAAGATAATGATATGTAAAACTCAATAGGGTAATGCATATATAGAAAGCTTCTAGCATGTGCTAAATCACCAATTAACAAAATTACAAGTGCTGAGAAACTGAATTCTGATTTACCCAACTTAAAAAGTCTTAATGTCGTTCAAAAACCAATAAGCAGTCGGAAGTCACGTTAAGGGCACCACGGTAGTATTTACCATGACCCGTTCGTCCACAATATTAAGGATCGGAAGCGTTTCCACCGTGTACCAAGAATGGATTGCGTACAATATCATTTGATGCGACACGAAACATTAGCGCCAAATATTCGCACTGGAACGTTGCCGTCAATCGCCACCGTTAGATTAACTCGCATGCTAATGGCCCCCCGATCGGGCCGTCGCATCGCGCAGTTAGCCTTATTAGTTGAGCACCAGCGATGCTGCTTCCGTCCACAGTTTCGGCGTAACGAACCCTGCCATACATGATTAATAACGGTGTGAAGTTGCCGCGAGATAACACTGTTGATACCTTTATCGTGATTCACAGTCATATCGAGGACACCGTCAAATTGCTTTGCCATCGAACCTTCCATCGTTACCCTCTTTAATGGTTCCCCTCTCGAGATGTGAAAATTGAATAGCAGTGCAAAAATACTATTCACATTCCTACATCGCACCACTAGGATATGTTTCGCTTCCAAAGTAAACATTAATAACGTAGGCATAATGTATCGCCGTTCTGAACAAAAATAAATCTCGATGCGCGAAGTACGGCATTAATTTAGGAAAATAAATGCAAGTTGTCAGCTACAAATTTTTCTTTACAATTGTCCATTTCAATAGATTAGTACAAATTGTTCGTTCTTTTTTGCGATAAGTTTGACAAAACTCTTATTAAATTTTAATTTTATCTGATTGTATTGCGCCATTGTCAAATGAAATAGGAAGTAAAAGGATTATTTACAAAACCGTGTACAATAATAGTAATTGATTATGTGTAATACAATCACAGCATGTAAAATATCTAAAGTTAAATGTTAAATGTTTAAAGTTAAAAACATATTCACATTTAGTCTGATTTTGCAATGATGGAACAAAAAGTTTATCATCGTGAAAGTTAAAAGGAGAGATAAAAAAATCCAGCACGACCTCAAAGCTTTCATTTCATGGTAAGGTACATAAATATAATGTATTTTTAGTTAGTGGATGTCATTATCATATGATAACAAAATTATATTATTCTAAATTTGTAGCAGAAAAGGTATTAAAAAATTTTATCTGCATAAAATGCAGTCATTCTTTAGCTACCTATCTGATTGTAGCCAGATATTGCCAATAAGATATCATTATATATATTTATATATAATATCAAGATATATGATATACATGAAAACATCAAGATTATTGTTCTTATTCCAGAATTTTCATGTCGTTAATCGCTTTATCTTTGAACGGGAAAGTCTATATCCATGATAATTGGACAAAGATCATGGTCAAAATTACATTTACTCGTTCATACTAACACGTAAATTGTTCCATTTCGTGAGTGTTGGTGTCCCGGCACGTCTGAATCACAACCATTGCACGCTGAACGGTCCCGTGTTAAAATTCAAAGCGCTGCTATCGCGTCCAGAGATAACATCGAAAAGGAACAATACGCGGTACATAAATAATGCAGTGTACGGGAGCCACCAAAAATGCGGAGAGAAGTGTTATGAAAATGTTAGTAGTACTACAGTTATGCATGTAAACAGACTATAGTAAAACAACAGTACATATCCTTGGTCAGGTGCTGGTGGCACAGGACACCAGCACCTGACCAAGGTGAATGGTGGAATTAAATTGATGCAGTTAGGAGTCCACTCTACACTATGATCATTACCTGAGTTTAGCTCGTAGGAAATTCCATTTGACGTTTATAATCAACGATAGAAAAACTAATTGATAAACACATTGTTGAAAGTTTATTTTAGGAACTGTAACAACTACATTTGGTGCGATGGGCGGCGACTCTAGCACTTTCGTGTGACGTTTGGATAAACGCGTCAGATAGACACATTGACGGCTAATTGCAATTCTATGTAAACATGTGGGTTGCAAGTCTTTTTACTGTGTATTAACATTCGTACCATAAGTCTAAATACCACATGACAATTCAATATAAATTTTTATATTGGTTACTTTATAAATATTACAGAATCAAAAATAATTCAAGTTTTTTGCACTTTTACATTATGGACAAATATGTCTTTAGACATTTTTTTTTCTCCCGTAACTGTCTCGTTAATCGTTTTGGTTGTTAGAGCGACTGTCGATCGTGAGCTCCCGGATTTAAATCCCGGAATGGATATTATTGTTTTTTTTAAGTTAAATTTCCCAGTAGTGACATGGAGTCTATACATGTGCCCGGTTTGCGGCAATAGGCTCACCGCCTATGGTATGCCATAGTGTGATTGTACCATACATCCCTGCCTACCTCTCCAGCGATTACAGGCATGATGCTACATTTATGTCTTTAGAACTCAAACCATACGAACATTATAAATATCAGTTATGGCATTAATTTTAAATGTTACGAGACAAAAAAAAAATGACATCTCAATGATTCTACAACCTAACTTCACAGGAAAAAGATTTAAACGACGTTAACATAAAATAATTACGTAGGAACTTCGAAACCAAACTATCTTTCAAAGTTGTATGTAAACTCAAATGTTTCATGAATATTTTAATTGAAAAAGATTCTCCTATTTAATATAACAATCTCTACACGTTCGTAAAATATTCCACACACATGCCGACGTTGGGCGCACGTGACCGAATTAATTTCGCACATGTCTCGTGGAAGTCCAACATCCGAGCGTCACTGCGGGCCCGCCGTGGTGCCGTGCCACCGTCGATAGAGGAACGTGCGCTCTGTGGCCGTTACGATAGATTAGACGCGCACAACACGATGCGTCGCGGCTCTCATTACAACCATCGATTACAGTTTGACTTGAGATTACCGACATCCTTGCCTCACGGGTGTCATGGGCCAATTATATTTGTACCTGCAGTATGCGGAAGCGTGATTACATTGCGAGTCGATAGAAATTCAACGTCTTCCACTCGTAAAAATGGGCTACCATATTTTAAATAAATATAAAAAAGTACGTTGAAATAAATTAGCCACAGATATATGTTACCAACACAAATGACAATTTTCAAACATGTTCTTATTCCATGCATCTGTCATGACTCAAATACATATGAAAAAAGTAGACAGTAAATCGCTCACGTTCAATACCTTCATATTGTAAGTGGAAAAAAACATTTCGAACTTTTCGGAAGCCCACCGGCATTTGTTTTTTTCAAAAGTCAAGCCCCCTAAAATCATTAAATATTACGGTCAGTTAGGAAACTTTCGGCACATACATGAAAGCCGTGCAAATAAAGATTGTAACATCTGCGGTTGCCGAACATTGGATTCAGTCATTATAACAATACCAATGCATTAAGGTTCAGATTCGTTTGTATACGAAAATGTCGTACTGCAAACCGCATTCAACATATAATAAACCGCGTTCAAACTGAACATTTCATTCGTATTTAAACGCCAATGTTATCAAACTCTACAAGCGTTCGTCGCGTTGAACCGATGTGCTGTCGATCTATTTAGCCCAATAGGCCACATGTCCACACACCGCGCAGAAGCGTCGCGATTCAATTTCCGGCCAAAGGTGCTCATGTCCCTGACTGTCGCAAGCGATCACAAAGCAAACACGTCTGAAGCTATATGTAAGGCATTCAGGTTATGCCACGGACAACATTAAACATGGAGTTGATATATTTTATGAAAAGGGCTTTTCGAAAATATAAAAAAGTCCTTACTCCCACACAACTGACAAGGCCGTAGCACTAAAGAATATTTCAATACAGTTTACACAATCAAAAATCGTCATAAGAAACATGTTCACACGAGAAATAAAATTGAAAAGAGGTCGACCCATTTCGGCAAAGACGAAGATATATCATATTCGCACCGACGCTAATACAGCTTCAGTACCTTACGGCCGAAACGTAACAATAAATCTTGTACAATCCGCTTACAAAGCAACCATTCCTTTACCTTATATAGATTCATAGCAAGGAGCGCGAGCGGGACGGCGCTCTACAAGCATGCTTGCGTCGCTGTCGCCGTGAAATTAATTAAGAGGTTAATAATGTTGGCACTGGGTCAGCCGATATCGGCGACACTTTAACGATAGCGAAAATTGCACTTTAACGCCTGCGACCCTCTTTGACAAATATGCCTGATTAGATTTTTAGGTCTCGTCTGTCCCACATGTCAGCTAAATAGACAAAATGAAGTGGAACTTCGCTCCGTGTACTGTATACTTGATCAAAAACTGTAAAATACAATTATACAACAATTATATTATACGTATCACGCCTCGAAGAAGTTACAGAATACACAGAATATCTCAAAAGAATTTACTTTTATACCCATTGATACATATGAATACAAATGAGGTTTATTATTCAGTTATAAGATAAGAGAGTTTCACATTAGATTTCACATGAATATATCTTATATAAAATCTAATATAAAAATATAAAAATAATTAATACTATCGTGACACTATAAAAAACAATGAACATACGAAACAAAAATTAATTAAGAAAAGAGTAATCCCAGTAAGAGAATGTGCTTCGCCGAATTTCACATAAGAATTAAGCATCTGGCATGGTCATTTATAGATTTCCGCCAGCATCAATATTTTTTCTCCTTCCAAATTCAGTGCCAATATAAAATGTTTACTACTCTGTTGTTTAATATAATACACGCACACGGATCTCGTCTCAGATAAACCGTCGCTTCAGGGAATATTTTGTCACATTCGCCTAATGCGGGGCTAGCAGACATCCATTTGATGTCTTCTAGCCCGCATTAAATCCCAATATTGAAAACATCACGGCATCCCACTTTCTCGTAATAGTTTATTTCAGCAATGTAACGAGCTATATTAAACTTAGAAACGGGTATAGCTATGTAAAGTCCGTTGTACTTGGCAGTATTTAAACCCCATGTTTATGACTGACCCCTGATGACTCACAACATTTTTAACAACTAGACTATTAACAGCCACGCTTTAAGAATTGACTCAAGAAAAAAATTTCTTCACTTATGGACAATTACATACGTATATTGCTCTATGTCAAGAATTATTTACGAATAATAAATTTATTTTAATCACTCAGATAAACTCAACAAGTAATGTAGTGCACCAAAAATTTTACAAAACATATACACCTGCTTAATGACTACTGAGATAGATAATTACTTGTCAGACCCGGACGAAATATAGTGGGCCGGTACTAACTTAATAAAAAAAAAAACACTTTGAACACCACGTGACGAGGGTGCTCAATTTGGGATTCCTATTATCTATACGTAATCCACACTTTTTAAAAGATAAATTAAAGAGGATTTAGTTGGAGAGGCTTTATTTCTAAATGATACTGAATCTACCTGATTACTGTAAAAAGTGGTAATTATTAGTTATCTTTTTTATATTAAGTACGTTAATCGTTCAGAAAATATTGCCAACCGCCGAAGACCAACGGAGACCCTCAGCGGGTGTACAAATGAACAAATTTCTTGGAATATCGTTATTATCAAATATAATAATATTTAATGACGCTGATGATAGACTGAGTTATACTAGATCTGTGTTAGATCCTTTCAAACCTCTCGCCATCTGCAGCGTGGTCGCGGTCCGGACATTATACATTACAGATATTAGAGACACGAAGTACATTTTCAAATTTTCATACATTAATCAATACATTGAAAACGTGAATACATACATATGAATAGATATGAATATATACACATAAAAATATTCACATGAATATATACCACATGAATACATATATACATAAATTAAATACATGAAGAACACGCTGTACGTTCAAACCCCCCATGAGATTTATACATATGATGGAGAAATAGAAGTACCACTCTCCTTTAAATTGTGTATGCCGGCGATGAAATTAACCATACCAGAAATATTTAATGACCACAGTGAAATTGCAATGTGCACAAACTGTAATCGAATTCCCGGTCGGTCAATTATTTAATTGGTAATGAATTTGCGTATCTGATATCTGCGTATGGGTGTGATTGACTTTTATACGTTCGAGACAAACAAACGTGTGAGGAGGAAATCGTAGTGTGGGAGAGTTATTTCAATGAAACGGTAGTAGTACAGGCGATTATTCTCAACATTTTTTTTATCTCAAAACATATATGAGTAAAGGATATGGGATTATGAGTTAATACAAAATTACATACTAACTGCTTGATGCAAATGTTCTACTGAATTATTAGTTTTTGTTTTTTTTTCTTTGCAATCAATAAACGTCAGGATACTGACTGCCAATTTCAAAGCACGAGTCCCGATAATTCAACACTGCGATTGCTATGTACGTTCCTAAATAATTACATCAGCAGCTTCATGTATATACAGCTAAAGTATTTAATTAATTATAAGAGGAAATCAATATGGCATATATAGTTATATTTCCTTAAACTGCTTGTAAAATATACAAACATATCGTTATAAAGATTTTTTATAAATATTGAGCATCGTTTCATTAACAATGACAGTAGCTACCACGAGTTTCAAATATCAGCTCATGCTAAAACAATAACAAGGCGACATTCCCAAGTTATTAATAAGTTGGCGCATCCGTTGTTGCCACGAACAATTAATTCTTTACAATAGGGTGTACACCGTTTTATGACTCAGTGTGTTCCCTTGGCGCGAACTTCACATGGTGTTCACTAGAGACATACAAATACATAGAATCGGCAATTAAAATTTGACATTATACTTTATATTAAATATTTGACCATTAAACATATATATTATTTTTTGATTTTTATTCTACTATTAATCAGTATTTTCACTTTTAACTTATTTTACAATCCAATGCTCGTTAAATACCTATTTTTGTAGTGTAAGAGCAGTAATAGACGTGGCCATATAATTAAGCATAAAATGTAGTAAAACATTAGAAAGAAAATACATGTTAATGAACAGATAAAAAAATATGAAACACTATGCTATGCTCCGGGCTGTAAAAAAATTAAGTCCTAAAATAAATTTGGCATCAGCTATATAGATCCGAACTGAAATGTACTGTAAAAAAAATCGAGGCTATTTCAGATTTAAGGAGAGACGCGAATTGATCTTATCAGACCGGAGCTTCTTTGTAAGGAACATAAATTACAGCTAATTAGGACTTTATGTTAAACCTAAAAGAACTTGCCAAGGTTAGGATATTTTACTGAATTATTTGTTAGTTAATTGTATAACCTATTAACTAACAATTTTTA